>JAGJRP010000799.1:0-29203 GCA_022832235.1 Lepidurus couesii
TATCAAGTTGTATCAAACCTTCTTTCAAACGCTATCAAGTTGTATCAAAACTTCTATCAACTGCTATCAAGTTGTATCAAAACTTCTATCAACTGCTATCAAGTTGTATCAAAACTTCTATCAACTGCTATCAACTTGTATCAAACTCCACCTAGTGTATCAACTTCTAACAAGTTGTATCAAACTTTCTCTGATGATACACTAGGTGGAGTTTGATACAAGTTGATAGCAGTTGATAGAAGTTTTGATACAACTTGATAGCGTTTGAAAGAAGATTTGATACAACTTGATAGCGTTTGATAGATTTTTACTGGCCGTCTTTTCGGCTATCAGTCAAGTCCGTTTTCTGTTGTATATCAAATAGTTTTGGGGCTTACCGAATGCCATATTGGGGCTTACCGAATGCCATATAAATGTTTTTAGTCTGGATAAATTTTAACTTACTTTCTCATAAGTAAGGACGTTTGGTTCTCTTTTCTGCGTTTTGAAATGCCTCTTGGTGCAAAGCCCATATGTTGGAACTGTAAAGTGGATTCGACGGAGGTATGGCACCGCAAAGACGAGAGTATACTTTGCAAGGAATGTTTCCAAAATTCTAAACCTCTTACCCCTGACACGGAAAAGAGCTTAAAGAATTCCACACCAGCTCTGGTGCCAAACAAACATGACATAAAAGCTGAGGACACTTCAAAAGAAGATAATATTGCGCCAGAAAAAGAAGGGGAAAATGGCGCAGTAGCGACAAAGAAATCGGAAGAAACGGAGGCTCAAGTTGCTAGTCGTCAAAGCACAAGACCTGGCCGTGGTAGACCACCGAAATCAAGAAATGGGGTCGGAGGCAAACTTACTATTGCGAAAGGGAAGAGTCGGAGAAGTATCTTCAAAAGAAACGTCTTCAAAGCCCCAGCTGCCACACCGACTATAGTAACGTGTGAATCTGTATTCTACAAGGTAATTTTCAAACGACTAAAATCCACCCTAACACTTGTCTGTTTATACTTATAGGGTAGTTACTTTCAAATCGGTGATATTGTGTCATTGATGGACGAAGGCGGCGATATTTTCTACGCTCAAATTCGCGGATTGTTACAAGATCAGTACGCGCAAAAAAGTGCCGCTATTACGTGGCTCATTCCTACTCAAAGCGCTCTTCCGCCAAAAGCAGGCTTTGATCCCGACACTTACATACTTGGTAAGTCAAATCTTTTAGAAGTTAAATCATACGAGTTATCTTCGTTATGAAAGGTCCCGAAGAAGAACTTGTCCGATCTCTCGATTTTCTGGAGTTTGTCATGCATTGCCCTTCAGATCATTTCCGGTTCCGAAACGAACTCATTCCAGCGCAAGTGAAATGCTTCACTTGGGTACGAAAGGAAGCGGCTATGAAGCACTGAAATTATTATGTATATCGAAAAGATAAATGATACACGCCAAATATAACATAGCAAATGACTTATCTACATTTAGTCATACCAGGTATTAGGGCAGAAACGAAGTTCGCGAAGGAATGTATAACATAGAGTACGTTCGCTTAACTTGCCTGCCAAGCAATTATGCCAATAACGATGGCTAGCACGACGCAGCCAATAATAAGCAACATGCATTTGCGTGTACGGAGTTTGGACTAGAAAATATAGCACGTACTTATAAAAGTATCAAATTTTACAGTCGTTCTTATGTACCTGGTAGTTTGCAGCCTTTCCTAGCTGCGAAGTGCCTTCTTCCACACGAAGCTGGGCCGCTTCCACGTGAGCTTCAATAGAATCAATGGTTTCTCCTTGTTCATGCACCATAGTCGCTAGATCTTTGAAAATGGTGTTGACATCCACGATGTCGGACTACATACCAGGAAGATCAGAATTAAAGGAACAATATAGTATACATTCATTACTTCAAGTTGTCGAATAGCCCGTTCTCTTTCTTCAAGCATGGCCATATCCACATCATCTTCAAGCTGAATCTGCGTCCGACGCTGACCTTCTCCTTCGAACTTAATTAGCGTATCTGGACTACGCGAATTATCAGCAAAAGTGTTCGCGCGAGCTTTCTTGATTTCTTCTTTCTCTTTCGTGGCAGCAATGCGTTGTGTATCTTGAAAACTATGTAAGGCTGCAGAAAAATCGTTTGTCAGGCGCTCTTTTTGCAGCTTCCATAACCGCTAGAGAAATTTGCCTATGTAGACCAAAGGAACAACTGGCAATTAAGGTGCAATACCTGCTCTGACAAAGAGAAGGGTAGCGGCAAACTGTTCAAGTCCTTTATGGACTTATTGGTATCTTTAGCCAGTTGACCAGTATAGTGAGTGATTTGATGTCTAACAAAAATGGCAACTTAAGATCTATCTAAGCATGTTAATAAAGTTACAATTGGTTCCGCAGTTGCTGGTTGTCTAGGGACGTTCCAAGCTGGTTAACGATACGTTGCATGGAGGTGACTATATAAGAAATAACAATAAGCTTAGAACCTGAAGCAAACAATTATAAAAATTACCATTTTGTGATATCTTTTGGACATTAGTGCCAACGGTCTGAGAAATCTTTTCGAAGTCGCCCTCCCTAGATGCCCCATTTTGATATGAGCTGGATGCCATTACTTGTAGATGTAGTATTGTAGTACTCAAAAACGTTTACACTATATTACCGTTTTACGTACAAGATAAACTAAAGTGTTTTTGTTTTACTGTGTACCTCACAATGAACTATTACGGATTATAGTTCCCTAGATAGTGAAGACAACGAGGAACAAAACTAAGTTTGGCTGTCGATCACTTATGACGTCATGCAGATTAAGAACTTGTACGGTATATTTCGTTGACAGAATCGAGCCATGGTCGAGTACCTTAGCCCTCTGGCGTAAGTCTTGGAATTATCTAGGTACTCCTAAAGTTCGAAACTGGCAGGCTCGCAAGGAAAAAACAAAATTTATAACATAGCTGAACTTATTTAAAATATGTAGCTGTATACATTAGCCTAAATGCAATACAACTCCATACAATTTCATATACCCGTTATATTAAAGTAGGAATTATGCCACAAACGGGACATCCGAAACTTCCTTGTCATGTAACCACAACCGGGGGCGTTCCCGTATAAGTTTGTATCCGCCCAGCGTACTTTTCTTTGGTAAACGTTCAGGCAGCCGGAACCCAATAAATCTACTTGATCTGTAAAGGTAAGCTTGGAAAACGAAGTAGGAAAGATCCTAATACCACATGTTCTCTAGATTAAATTTGTGTCATGCTGTCTTATATTTCGCGACCTTTCGTCACGAGCACGGTTATTCGAGCCCTATCCAGTGAGGGGTCTGCCTTAGCGCTGTTACGAAAGAAAACCGGGTATTCGATTTCCAATTGTAAGAAAGCGCTCGAAGTGAACAATAAAGACGTCGCCAAGGTATGTGCAATTTTTCAAGCGATGACTTTTAATGTCGAGTTTCTCTTCTAGGCAGAAGCATGGCTGACTGAGCAAGCCCAAGCACAAGGATGGGCAAAGGCCACCAGATTGCAAAGCAGGGCAGCAAGTCAAGGGTTGATCGGCATTGCGAAAAACGTTGATATGAATGCTGCTGTCCTGGTAGAAGTCAACTGCGAGACGGACTTTGTCGCCCGCAACGAAAAATTCCATAGCTTGGTGTCTCAGGTCACTCAAACTTGCTTACAGCAATTAATAGCCAACAGGACAGATAAAGAAGAATTGAAAAAGGTTAGTTATTAAGTAATTTTAAAAGGACCTTTTTAAAAACTGAATGTCTCTTCCAGGTTATTGTAAGTTCACAAGATCTTTCAAGTTACTCTACGGGCAATGGGACGTTAGCTGATATGGTAGCTCTGAATATTGGAATACTGGGTGAAAACTTAGTATTGCGAAAGGCAGTAGGCATAGTCGTACCCAATTCACGTTTATACTGTTATGCTCATCCAGCTTCGAACGAATCTTCGCTTCTAATGGGAAAATACGGAGCGGTTGTAGCTCTACGTGCCGTAAAGCAGATTGAGGATTCTAGCTTGGATCTTCTGGGACGCCAACTGTGTCAGCATATAGTAGGCTTAAATCCTACGAAAATTGGTGGTCCAGACGACGTCCCAGTTGAAGATCCCAGTGATGAAACAGCTTTGATACATCAAGAATTTATTATCGATCCGGAACAGCGAGTAAGTCAGGTTTTAGAAGAAGCTGGCGTGCAGGTTCTTGACTTCACTCGTGCAGAATGCGGCGAGAACCCACAGTAAATCGAAGTCTTCATAGAATACAGGCTACTATAATGTATCACTTCTTGTTATCTTACCAAAATTTTTCATGACCGGTGTTGCATTAGTGTCAAACATGTAACCACTATGATCACGGTCAGCTATTTATAATCCAGGCCAGGTTAAGACCAGATTGCTCGATACTCAATCGGCCTACCATTCCTTGGCATCTTTGCTTGATTAATAGAATGAAGAACACAAGCGCGTAAAATAAGTTATTGCGACCCTAAAGCAACAATTAGGTTCTAAAAAACAGGGTATAATCCAAGGTAACATTACCTTAGGAAAATCATACGCTTCGCTTCCACTCGCAACGATTTGGAAATGGGGCGGATGCAACGAAACTTCCATGATGACTACGTTACGTTGTGGACAAGCTCGGGATCGGTCAGAAAGCTGAATAAAATACTGACCAGTGAAAGGTTTCTTGTCCGGACGGTCGTTCAGTTGCGGCAAGCGATCGTCCATATAGGTGCAAAAAAGATGGAGAAGAAGCTAAAACAAAGAGACGAGCATAAAATGAAAAACAAATCTAGAAACGATTAGAAAAAAGGATTTACTGCTGCGTCGGTTGGTAGGCTCTCATCCCATGGCTTTGCATTGTAGCTACCGCCATTATTCCAGCGATACTCTGACAAACAGCCACCACTAGCCAGATCTAAATCATTATAAGTAGATTTTGCTTTAAAATTCAAAGCAATGCTAAACGAAGTAAATTTCTGTACCTTGTATCCTGCTAACGACGTACTCTTGAACTGTACTTACTTCCAAATAAGGCAAGATTCGGGACAAATTAGGTACGTGACTTCCTACGGCCGGCATATTGCTTAGCTTGCGCAGTTTATCTAACGGAGCTTCGCCAATTTTGGCTTCTAATCCATGAGCGGTCAGCACGTTGTTTATTGCTTGAATTTCACAACACAGCGGTTTGACGATTGTCTCGGACAGCCACTAAAAGAGATTAAGATGATGTGATCGAAGTGCACACTTAAAGAAGCTTAAAATCGTTTAATATATACTAGTCTGATATTCTTCGTCCACTCTAGTAGTTCGTCTTGTTGAACTCCCATATGTTTCAATGTTTCATTTCCCAACCCTCGTAACGGGGACATACCTTTCGCATCACTACTGCCCAAGGAGGCGTTCTGCCCATGGCCTACATGAAGTAAAAGTAATAAACTAACGGTAAATCAGGTAAAATGCTGCAAACTTACCAGATGGAGGTGTGGAAAGTTGGTAAGTGAACTTCTTCAAAAGTGGGGAGTAATCATGCATGTTGATCAAAGAACTGGAGTAGTTCCATGCACTAGCATTGACTGACTCTTGCTGTGATATGTCTCCAAGCAAATTTTTATGTTCCTGCTTTTCCATCTCTTTGAGTATCGTAGCCAGTTCCCTGTCGTCTTCGTCTCCTTGGTAGGACGACGAGAAAAGGCGTGAGTAACTTGCCTACAGGTCCAACAAAACGTGTAAACATTGACAGCCGCAGAATTAAAGTATACTACTGACATGTAAAGAAGTCCGCTGAGTCTGATTCTGAAGCCAGGAGGGTGACTCTTCCGCATACGACTGGTTTGGCGTCTCACTTGCCCAGCTTGCAGCTGAAAGATCAACCGGCGTTAATGGCGCCAAAGAGGATGGAGAGCATTGGGTTTGGTTAGCCAACGTTATCGCAGACGTTTCAAATTTTTTTTCTGGGGTTGAAGTGGCTAATACAAAGCCTGGGTCTTTGTCGTCCACACCAAACAACTGTTTTTGTTTGAAGGACACCTTTGTGGGAGCCACAAATGCTAATGGGAGCATATAGGTGTACAGGTCAAGAGTGGCATTCATGGAGAAAACAGAAGCAAGAATCAACTCCAAATACCACAACCAAGAGTTCGTAAGACGTTCATAACCTTGCCATCTAAGAGAATACAAAGAACGATTATGAGACTAAGTACGAATGTACCATATATACGAATTTATTTATTTTTATGCGATGTGTTTCACTTTCAGGCCCAGCTTGTATAATATTATAAAGTAAAGACGTGTAACTGTTACTGTTAATCTTATAGTGTAACTTAGTGTTAAATCTTTCTTACAAATCGTGAAGAAAAAAAGATGCGATTAGAAGATTCAGTAGTCCCCAAGGTAATTTCTTCTTTGAGGTCACCAGAAGTGTTCTCTTGTACAAGACTTCCTCTAAAATTCCCATGGCTAAACAAATGTTTATGCTGTTTACACCCACGAGTTTATTTTTGAGTTGACCGGCGTCATTTGGAGAAAAGCCGTACAGAAATCATCTGAAGGATACAAGATGGCAGCAGGCACCGGCCGAACAAAAAAGCGGGATATTCAAAAGGAGACAATGGATTCATTGTTGCACAGGAGTGAACACACAGCGAGAAGTTTTACCAAACTAGTTATAGGGTAAAATAAGATAACGGAACATGGCAAGACAAGAAAATGGTTAAATTTGCTAAAAGATAAAAACAACTACAAAAAGACTTAGAAAATAAGTCTTAAACGACACTTTTCAGATGAATAGGCAGTACTACAAGAGGTTCACTTTTCTCGGGGTTATTTATGTAGATAGACCATGTAAGCTTATCGCAATCAAATATCCCTATTAAATCCACGTTTATACCAACTAATCTAATAGATACTATTTTATATACTAACCGACAGCAACAGTTGCTACGTAATCTTTGCACGTTCGATCGCCTTCTCGAAATATCGGAAAAACTGGATCTGAGTTGTCGCTCAGTACATTAATCACGTCTCGCTCACACTGCAAACGACCACGTCCATTAATAACCCGTCGACGACGATCACTACTTTCGTCGCCCAATTCTTCAATCTCAAGCCGATAGTACCTAGAAAATCAGCCATTTTACAGTAAAACCCGAACATTTTGCGTATTTGTTGTACTTATTGCAATGTCCCAAGTACTCCCCTGGACTAAGTGTAAGGATGCTTAGCACTGACTCGTTTGAGTCGTAAGCTGGACCAACTTCCGCGTTATGAAATAATCGCACTCCATCCTATAGTAATTGTTATAATCAACTGTTTTAAATAATATAAAATTCTCGAAACGGACCTGCAGCAGAAAAGTCATATTTACGCTAAACCCATCCGCACTACCGACACCGGAATCTCTGAGAATTTTCTGAGCGGCTTCCATGTTTGGTGCGGCTAGCAGCGCACGCGTTAGTATGTGCCGAGCTAGTGAAAAGTAATTACTAAATCGCGGCACCGTGCATATTACACTTAAATATCTGCTTATTTCTTACGCGTTTTCTTCGAAAGAACTCGTTTTGGAAAGATAACATTGATTGTAAAGATGAGTCCGTGATGATTCCAACCCATACAAAATCCGGGCAGAAGTCCTGCGTAACACAGCGCCGAGTAACGTTCTTCTCGGAATCCCCACTTTCCTTGCGGTTCAGATTCCCGGATGAGAGCATTTACGATGTAAATATGGTTTAGGGTCTCTGGAAGAGCGTCTTCCGTGTGACCAATTATACCCTAAAAACAAGAAAATGACCGTAAACAAGACGTACTTACGTACTGTAAATGAGTTGCAACACAAATGTCCACAAACCTGCTCGCCGTTGCACAGGATAGAAGTACAGCCTTCCCCGTTAGTACGAGTCGAAATATTCAGCGTGTTATTAGGTAGGATTTGATCCATATGCAGGAGCATCAACTATATATACAAAACGATTAAAAGCCTATTCCGCTTACTGCACTGATAATTTTTTCGTAATACTTTATGAAAGGGGACTCCAGATCCATCTGCGGTTCCTTGTATTTCACGAATATACTGCGGAAAGTTCTCTTGGATCACAGCCAGGGTTTCTTCGTATATCTGCCGGCCCTCGGCTTTTTCATAGCACGGAATATAAACAGAGTTCAGCTCTTTTAGATTAGCCACGTATGCCTCAATCATTGACTTGAACGTTTGACCCTACAACGATTAACTGTAAATAATTACGTTTACCCGTGTTTTTAAACTTACGATGGTAAAGCCGACTTCGTAATGCGTCCCACTTACGTAAATTACGGGAATACCATTTAGTCTCTTGTCAGACATATTGTTGCGAAAAGTAATGAAAACGTCTGAAAGCCTTGTTCACCAACGAATTACAGCAAATGATGATAGGCCTACCGAGTCCTATATAGTCGCTTAATATATGAGTGAGTACCTCATGCACAGGAAAACCACAACCGTATAGCCTCCCGTTTGACGGTATTGACAATCAGATAAAACTTCACTCTCGCTGATAATGGACACTGCATTGATAATGGAACTGCATTAATATTGGAACCGCATTGATATTGGAACTTACCCTTATATACTAGTTAACACATTAAGTATTATACTGGTAAAGTTTTCCGCTATTTAGCAACGGAATTCTTGCACTCTTTGATGCACGTCGGGGACGTCTTTGCTTTGACCGAATATATCAGGAAAGGTCTTCACAGTTAATCTTGTTAGCGATAACAGACTTAAAGACCTCACGGGAACAAGCTGGACTGTTACTTTTTTTTTATCAAAAGGATTTAAATTTAGTGATAGTAGACCCATATTTCGCTTAGGAGGACTCGCGGCCGAAGCGCATCGACCAAACAGCTCCACTTCGGACAAATCTATCCGAAACGCTGCATTGCGGACTTTCGGGGCGCCCATATCTCTTCTTTACACCCATGACCTATCAGTCACTACATATTCATTCCCTTCTTACACATTTCTACTCTTAGACTGCCTCTTGTTTGTACAAAACTCGCTCTATTTCACGTAACGCGCATAATGCAAAAACAAGGAAAAAATGGTATGCTTTAAAGACCAGAACCAATCATTTTCTTCCCTAAAACTTATCCCTGAGGATCCGGGATTGTTTATGATGTTGATAATTATACGACAAAGCAGGGATGGGATTATTAAGAGAAGAAAAAGGGAACAATTTTACGAGCTAGAGTCTTGCGAGTCGAGCACTTCTCCTCAGCCTAGGCCGACGTTGCTGTTGAGCTGCTAAACGAGCACTGCGACGAAGAGGAGTACTGGTTTTACCAGGGAAGCGTTGGGCACGACACCGCTGAAATCTGGAATCATTCATAGTTTCTTCCTCTTCCCAGTCCTCATCATCACTGTCATCGTCCATATTGGCTTTCTCACAATGCCATTTTACGTGAGTGCAATCCCACTAAAGCAAAAAAAAAAAAAATTAATTCAATCCTGCACAATATACAACTCGTATACCGAAGTGCTTATCAACTCCATTAAGTAAGGATGCCACGAAACGTCTCGAACAGTCGACCTATGACCATTCAAAGTCTTTTCGATTTTGCCGGTCAATGCGTCGTAAACTAGACAAAACAAAGCGAAATGTGACGCTATACTGGGGTTACTACAGAGCACAACTTAAGACTTACTGACTACCCGACCTGCAGCACAACCAGTGTAAATGTATTTTTGACCAGTGGAAAAGGCGGGCGAGAATCTGCACCTGATTAAAGTCTGAAGCACGCTATGACCACGATAAGTCATAAGTGAAGGATCTCCATGAACTTCGCAATGGACTAAACATTTAAATAAATAATTTGAAAAATAATAACAAGCTAATATCGGATTAACTAAAAAAAATCCCTTTTCTCACTATACCTCGTTGCGGTACATGTTGCCACCTATAATCCCAGTTTTGCCTCTGAACTGCTCGTTTGGCTTCAGCCTGTACGTCGTTCGAAGCGAATCTTCTCATATCCCACAATTTAATAGACTGGTCCTTGCTATTCGTAATCAAATATCTGCCATCCCCTCTCGAGTCTATACACGTAATTCCATCGGAATGGCCAGCAAGGACTCCAACTGGTCTAGGAGCACACTCATCTAGCGTACGTCGATCCCAAACCTATCCCATGAGTAAAGATTAATAAAAGGGACAATTCCGAAGCAGAAACCCTTACTTTACACATCCCGTCGTCAGCAGCACTGAAAAGAATCTGGGAAGTATCGTCGGCAAAGGCAACAGTATTCACATCATCGTCATGTGCAGATATCTTGAATAATTATAGAATATTAGCTGGAAGAGCTTTACTAAAAAGAGAACCTTTAGAATCCGGCTTTTGGTTTCGAGATCACAAATATACAAGCAACCATCGTTAGCTCCCCCGAGTACTTCGCTGCCACAGTGTGAAAAGACCAATGAAAACACACAGAAACGGCGATCATCAGGGTATAGCTGTAAGGCTTCATGCTTTTCCACATCTCCAGTAATGTTGTAAAGATGAACTAGATTACAACAAGAAATCATCGGCTTTCCTAATAGCACTTCAAGTAACAGTTGTTACCGCATTCTGACCAAGAAGTATACGCTACCAAGCGACTGTCTGGGGAGAAGGCAGTATCCAAAATGCTCCAACCCACATCTCGAGCTGTAATCCAATGTAAGATTTTCCACGACGTTGGCTTTGATGAATCGAAAATTCGTATAATGCGATCTGTAAGAAAAATTATGTTTACAAGGCCTTTCTAATGGGAGAAAATTGTATTTACCTTGAGCAGCGCTTAGAAAGACATCTCCGTCCCTGGAATAGGTTCCACAAAACATCTTATGACCATACTTTGCCATTTGCCTTGGAGTGTTGGGTAAATAACTGTTCGCTACAAAATGACGATCTACGGGTAAAAAACGCCCTTGGCCAAACATACCTATCTGCGGTAAACTTGTAAGAAAAAAGATCGACAATTAAGCTTCTGAATATTACCTCTCTCTCTTGCAACATGCACGACACGTTTGGGCGAAAATTATCTCTACGACAATTTTTGGGGCTCCTTGCAGCTTTGCTTAAGACAGCGAAATCGCTCGCCTTGACAAAAGGACTTGTATTTAAATAAACCTTGGAAGAAGCTGAATTTCTTACATCTATGACGGAAGTGTTGGGTTTTGGTTGCGGTCCAGGCAAAGGGACGTGGACATAGACATCATCATCTTCGTCATCGTAGTCTTCTTGGCCGCCAAGTATTCTGACTTGACCGCTACTTTAAGACAAATGTTCATGAACTTTCTCGAACAGCATAAAATGATAAATACACGCACCTTCTGATTAAGTACTGAAGAATAGACGCTAGGTCATTGTCAGAACCACCAGAAGTAGAGGCATTCGAGTCGCTATTACTATCCGAATCAAAAATAAGAGCCTGATGAGCTACTTCATCTGCATTCCGCCTTGCTTCTTCGTCCATTTTGAGCCCTGGATGAATCTGTATTGTGCGTTTCTCTGTTTGTGCGCGACTGTCGTCGTGCCATATGCAGGACAAGGTTAAGTTAAGGTTTGGGTTATTCCTGATAAATGGCAATTAAAATCGATGTCTCTCGATTAATCTGTCACAATCAAGGCTTACGGAATTCCCAAAGTACATCAAGGAGAAAGATTAGATGTGACAGTTTTAATAAATGTTGAATCTCACTCTCGCTCGTGTGTGTGTTTTTGTTCGTTACAATGTTACATCACAAAAGTAGGCGGAGCTTTCGCTCACTAAGGGAGGAGCTAGATAATCGTTTTCAGCTGTTCATTTTGGATATAAACATTGTCTCTATTTATTTATTTTTCATTTATGTAGTAACATAACATCACATTACGCCGTTAAGCCCTTTGCCATAGATAATGAGATTTCTGGTCACACGACATTTAACTAACAAGTAACATTTGGCACAATTAATTACATGTTAATTTATTATAGCCTGGAGGGTCTTTATAGGCTCCAGCTTGCTAGTCTTCAGGGAGGATCAGCCTCATACCGACTATCTTCTTCGCTAGAAAATGGACCTCCACGAGTTTCAGACAGCAGGGTTCGTCTCGTACTGGAAAAATGGAAAGCGACGTTACGACCCAAAGTTCGGCGATATATCCTCGACCGTTATACCCGTTACGTACAGCATTACGATACCATACTGGAATCTCGCTTCCCTAGGGCGATGAAAGTCTATAGAGTATTCTCAGTTGGAATCAAAGATTTTTTCAGAGACCTCAAAGAACTGGGCAGACTCGCTAAAATTGCCCTCACTTCTGACAAGGGAGTCCAAGCGTTAACTCTGCAGGAGATGAAACTATATTACCAGATGCCTAAAGACATGTTAAAAGTTGCCCCAGTACTTCTCATCTCAGCATTGCCGTTCGCCAACTATATTATTTTTCCTTTGGCGTAATATCCAAATTTTCAAGCTAAAGGACATCTCATAGCGTATATTTCTAAGGTATGCGTTGCCGAAGTATCTCTTGTCTTCTCACTTCTGGTCTTTACAACAAAAAGTCGACTTTGCTTTGGCGTATCAAAGGAGAAGAGTACATTACTACAAGCCCGTACTACGGTAAATGCACCCTTAATTGCTCAACTTGTGTTTAATTTTGAACCTAATTTTATTAGTTGTTTGCAATCTCGTCTGGATGTAATCGAAGACGAAGCATACCGGAAACAGTGGGCAGAAGTGTTGTATAAATTAGGAAGCGGTGTCCATCCTGAAGTGGAAGAAATCGTGCAAGTTAAGGAGCTGTTTCGTCGAGAACCCTACCACTTAAATTGCTTGTTTCCTCGACACGTAGTAAGTTCTAAATCACCCGTGACACACAGTCCGATAATCAGTGATTTTTGCATATTTAAGAAAAGCCTACTTCGAGCTCATTCACTCCATGCCGTATGGAGACAGCGTCCAAGACTTAATTCGCGTGCTGAAGAGCTTATGAACCTAGACCAAGCACTTGCGAGGGCCAGCATACGATCTCTTACGTTAGAAGAACTACGACAGGTGAATTCATTCTATTCGCTCAGACCTAATTAAGACTACGCTTGATTGAACAGGCGTGCTTCTACCGTGGTTTAAACCCAGTGAACATGCGAACTGAAGATATGATGGATTGGCTCCAAAAATGGAGTTTCGTCTCGCAACACGTCGATTCCGGCACGCTCTCCTTGTTACTGCACTGTCCAGTCCTTTTAGCGTACAATCACCCGACGAACTGGGTTCTCATTCATTAGTCGTTTAATGATGGAACCAAAACGAGTGTTAATAATACATAACATATAAATATAAGCTGACCATTTGTATTCTTGCTATACCAGGCGTTTTCCTGTACAACCCAGACCCGATAAGGTACACCAGAATATCGTAGGCCAGTCACACAAAAATTCTCAGCCAAATATCTCGGGAAATAGTAGTGTTGCCAACGTTAACTAAGAACGGTGGTAGTTTTAAGCTTAGGTAAACCTTAACTGTACTTTTACGGTCAACGCAAATGGTTTGTTTCAATGTTAATCCTAAAGTAACAATTAGAACGGAGGGTAAACAAACGCTAGCCAAGTGAAGAGCCAACGTGAACGTGAACCCAGGAAGTGGTTAGATGTAAGGTTGGGCATTATAACAAACTTGGGAATCGAGACCCATAGGTATTGGAACCCCTTGAGGCGGAGCATAACCGGGCACGGAATAATTGCCTGGACCAGCGGCATAAGCATTTGAGGGTACGTAGATATTATTCGGCGGGGGCGGGGCATATGCCGGACCTGCATATTGTTGTCCAGGCATTCCTTGATGCATATTAATGGACGAATGCGAGTCCGGGTACATCGAAACTTGGTAGCTGGAAGAGGGATCAAAGTAAGCTCCTTGAACATTAGGCGGCGCAAAGGGACGTGGCGGCAAAGCGCTTGGTATGGGAGGCGAAGGTGCATTTTGTGAAAGGGGCATAGAAACGGCAGAATCCGGCACGGTACGTTGCCTTTGGGTTGAATAACGCTTAGTGCGCGACGTGTCTTGCATTCGTGGTGGCATGTGTGCTTGAATACGACCCGAACCAGCACCTTAAATAATCATAGAAGTAGAACTTAAGTAATCGTGGAATACTAAAAGCATGTTAGTAATAGCGTTATTAACTGGGAACCCTGGTGCAGCAGTTTTGGCACTGAATCCCACAAAATTGAGTGTTGCAACAGTGAATTTGTGGCATTCAGGGCAAAAAGTGCTGCACCAGGGTTCCCAGTTGAAAACGCTAGAACTTACGAGAACGATTATCATTTTTATCCTCCATTTTCAAATAGCCCAATTCCCCGTTGAGTTCATCGTCATCTGCAGAATATGGAAGAGTGCCTCTGCCCCTTCCCCGTCCTCGCGAAGCTGGAGGAAGCTGTGTTGGAATTTGCTCAGGTCCACGAAAGATGCGGCCACTGCCTCGCCCTTTTACCTCTGTATTCAGTTCTGGTTTGCCTGGTTTGTCCATATCATTTTCATCCCGTTTAAACTCGCGACGTTCTACTCCCCGCCCACGTCCCCCACGTTTGAATGACAAGCCTCTCCCACGGTACGGCCCTTCTTGATCGCGCACAAAGCTCTTCTGCTCCCTTTTGTCGCTAAATTCTTTGCTTTCCCGATACTCTTTAGTTTCCGCAGCTACTGGTGCTGCCATGTTTTCCGATCTGCCCATGATAGGTCGTCCGAAAGAAGGTTCCATGGTCTGGTGTTGCTTCTGTGCCTCTATTTTCGGCAAAGGGACCGTTCCTTCGTGTTGTTCAATCAAAGCTGGGAAGTAGGTATTGCTATTTGCGAACTCTGGATTGGAACCATGTATACCACCTCTCCCTCCACCACGACCACCACCACCACGGCCTCCTCTTCCGCGTGGCTTGGAGTAGGCTTCCGTATCTTCCCACGTACGATCATACTTATTAGGACCACGCCTACATGTAAACAGTGTTTATTTAAAGATTTTGCTAATCTAAGCACAGTGATAATGTAAAGCAGAGTAGCCTAGCCGTTTGTCATAAAAGTAAAGGTCCTCACGAACAACTCGGAATGTGAACAGTGATAAGAATAATCATACCAAACGGTCGAGATTGAAAGAGGTAACGTTAAATTTTAGAAAGGTAAATCTTACCCATAACGTCGCCTCCTGCGAGCTCGAGGAGCGCCTTCTTCTTTCCTGATGTCATAACCGTATACGTCAGTGAGTTCGCCATCCTTCTTCGGAGCTTGCTCATCGGGATCAAATCTGTCATGCGTCCATCGGTCTGTGGTATCAGCGCGCCAAACTTTCTTAGGTTTTTCCGGCTCAGGTTCCCTAACACAAAACGATCAGTCAAGCGGTCACTACTCGCCTATTTATAAGTACTTGGCTTCTTCCGTAACTTCTTCCATGGTTCGATCATCGTGCTCATAGAAGCCTCCTTTCTTGGGAATATACTGAGGATTACGTTTGTCCTCGTCGTCATCCAAAGGTTTCGCAGGAACACTTTCCTCACCATCACCTTCTTCCCGTTCTCCATCGGCAAGCTCCTCGTCCTCTTCTTCGTCTCCAGCAAGATCTTCATCTTCGTTACCACCATGGTCATCTTCATCTACGGTATCATAGTCGGACGAACCGGTGTCCGCGTCGTTCTATTACGCAAATAGACACTCACATTACTACTTAAGAAACAACTTAAAAATAGAAAGTCACCTGTATCTCTTTTTGTGTTTCGCCGGTCGGCGAACCAACGATCTGAGCTTCAGCTGCTAGACCTTCTGAAACGCTTTCGGTCTCACTTTCCACCTTTTCTTCTACTTTTGCATCTGTGGTTGTGTCTGGAGTTGCAGTATCCTGAACCGTACTCTTACTATTACTGCAAACTGTATCTTCTGCTTTAACTGGCTCCTCAATCCGACTGGGAATATGATCAATTGATTGTTCAGTACTACCCAGTTCGGAAACTGTGACTTCTACATTTTGTTCTGGTACTTCTAATTTCATTGCTTTCTCATTTTCGTCTGTACTAACTACCGGTTCCTTAGAAACCGACAAAATAACCTCTGGCTGATCTTTTAATTTCTGTTCTTCAATAACTAAATCTTTAACTTCCTCGGTTAACTCTGCTACTTTGATTTCCTCTTCTACAGAACTCGCTTTCGGTAATATCTTCTCTTCCTCGTTAGATTGCGGCTGGACTTTCTCTTCGATTTCTGACGCCGATTTTGATTGTTGTGATGCTTGCTCTTCAGCACCTTCCTTGGCAAACCCCGAATCATCATGGGTGTCCGACATTTTTAGCCGATTTTCTAAAGAAACTATGTTGTTTTATTTTGAAGCTCTAAGTTAATTTACTGACGTTTTGCGGTTGTTTTACTTGTAAATCTGACGCAAATTAAAGGAATTCCTTCCACACCTTTTCCGCCTGTTTCAGCACATCACGGCTTCTTTACTCTTGCTAGTAACTAATCGACGAATAGCAATAAATTAGGTAAGGTTTCAAAATGACGCAACGGACGATTCGCGGCATGGAAAGTTCGCGAAACGACTTCTTCGATAAGCTACCTAATTATAATGCATCATCACGTTACATCAAGCTATTTTGGTAACTGATTATATCCGAATCGTCATCCATTTTCCGTTGTCAAAACGGGAAATGCTTTTTGGACTTCCATGTAAGATTGCCGCCAACCAACAACAGAAATTTCGAATGCGGTTTATCATGTTACAGTTTCGCCTTTCGCATTTTACGATTTATACTGATCCTTTTTGTTTTGCTTACTGCTTCTGGATTAAAATCCTAAAATTAGATTCTGTAATTAAGCGTCATTTGTAAACATTCGCGCGTGTATATAAAAAGGAGTCATGGAGCGAGACGAAGTAAATGTAGCTCTTGAATCCATGGCTGATGACTATATCCAGTACCTGAAAATGGATATCACGAATGAGGTGAGTTTTAGCCGGGAATTTTGAATGCTCATTGACTGTATGCCACTTCTGTTGTGTTCGCCGCAGAGATCCAAAGTTGAAGCAGACATAGATTGCATGATGAGGAAGTTGGAAGAGTTGCAATCCACTTTAGAGATGGTAAGGACTAAGGTTTAATTAATTCTGCGTTAAATGCTTTGTTAACTATCTTTTTGGCTAGATAAGTGTCGACACTACTTTATGCTTAGATACTTTGGTCCCATCGGTTATCAAGAAGTATCAAGACATGCAGCCCGTTTTTCGTCAAATTGACAAATTAGAGACAATTGTTAAAGTGGTTTCGAAGAATGTCATTGACATGGAGCAGCAGTTAGACGAAGCCGAAGAAATTTTACCGCCAGAAAGCCCACTGAAAACATTCTTCAAACCTATTTTTGGGGTAAAACTTATTTTATCGCTTCAGTCATTTCTAATTTTCCCTCGCTTTTAGAGGAAAAGTGGCCCGACTACGCCTGTCAGGTCTCGAGAGTATAACCCTCTTCCTGTATTTTCGACGGCCGAACTGTTTAAACTTGACGAGAAAGACGGAAAGTAAACAAAATGAAAACCTGATCTATTAGAAGAATTGTTTATTTATATTACGTTTTAAACTTGATGCTCAAGTCGCTTTTTGTTGAAAAATCTTGGAACTTATCATTACAGTATACATGGAAGGTTAAAACTTGGCGTAATGTATCACAATTATGGCGAAGTAGTTGGTTGGGCTTGCGATGACGACACGGGTAGAGACGTCACGCTTCTGTTTATTTCTGAAGCGGGGGACTGTGCCCTTGTTCGGAAAGATTCCGCTGCGCATTCACAATACGGAGGAAGAGGGGGCATGATAATTACGGACGATGAAGGTGATACTTGGTCCCTGACTTCCCCTTCACGTATTGCTTTAGAAGCGCATTGCTTTATTGCTTCAACGTATGACGGTGGTGGATCCCTTTCAATCGGAATGGAAATCACCTGCAAAAAACAAGTCTAGCCAGATCGAGGTTTTATCAAGGTCAGATTAGCCTTACTTCCAAGTACGGCGGAGGAAGCTGCAAGGCTGCATTGTCGATACCTTGCAAGCTGGAATTGTCACTTCGCGAAATGGTGAACGGACTTATTGGACCAGCGCGCCTTCGTTCCAGATCTTCAATTCGACTGCGCATGAATTCTTGCTGCTTCTGCTTCAACCAAACACAATGTATCCACTTTGAGAAGCCGTAAAGTTAAGTTTAGCTACCTTGTGGACCCAGTATGCAGTTAAAACACAAGCAAATACGATGATAAAGACCCCCACGCAAACCACTGCTCCCCACCTATAATAACATTATAATAACAAAAAGTCTACCTAATGAGATTGAAGTATTTCATACTTAAATTGTTCCGAAAGCGAAACGCTTAAGGAGTTATCGCCAGCGGTCGGTAACGGAGAATTTGTCGTATTAGTCTGGTTGATTTTAAAAGTGTTTTGAAGAATCTGGTTGTTCGTCCTTGTGCCTTCTAATCGTGCCAGCCGGAGTACATCAAAACCAAGGGGTGTCTTTACCGGTCGTAAGTCGGCCCCATTTTGAGCTGTAGCCGTATATATTACGTATGACACTGTATCGCCTTCCATGGGCTCCTAAAATAGAAACAAGAACGTCAATCCAACATGTCCGAGAAACACGAAACTCGATTACGAACTCGCTCTGGCATCTTTGTCCTACAATACAGTCCTTGTCTTTTACTGAGCTTCACAGCAAAGTTACGAAACTAGGAAAGCCCTTGTAGCCTAATTTTAAGCAAAGCAAACCGTGACCAACCAAGCAAATAGCGTTTCAATCTCTCCAGGAAAACTGACTGATGACAACCTTGAAAATCGCCAAACGCAAACGCAAACCGCTCGCTACTGTCTTGGATACTGTACACTACTGTGAAAGGCGACTTTTCACCTTAACCCGGATCTAGCGAGTAGGCCTGAAAGAAAAAGCAGGTCAGGTAGCGGTGGCGAGCCTCTAGTCTAGCATACGGGCGACATGACCGACAATGTCACAAAGGACAATAAGCGAACACGTACACCAGCTTCCTTACCTTTACAAGTCTTCAGTCCAAGGATATAGCAGCACTTTAGGGACAAGATTGACGTAATACCACTGCAACACTGTTAGCACACCTTTAAAATTGAGTTCACGGTCAGTTTTCACTCGAAGACGGTAGAAACTGTGCAACAAATGGACACACGACCCGCTGCGAATGGTGCTTCTACAGGTATGAGTCACAATTACAAGTGAAATCTGGATTGCTGTATTCTCCGATGTGTTTTAATTTCCCAAGCGAGTTGACACCACCACTTGAATTTTAAACGAAATTCAGGAAAAGAGCCAAAATGGTTTAAATACAGAATACGGCTGGTATAGAAGCGGAGGTTACCGGCCGGAACCGCTCTAAAAGCTATAACGCAATATAGTCACCGACTATACCTGCTGACTACACAACTCAAGGAAAGCACCTGGTTTTTTTTCCCGTCAAGGTCTGGAGCAGACTAGGCGTATCCGTACTTGGTTTCACCTGGTACCGAAAAACTGGCTATATTAGCTGACGAATCAATCAATGCTTTAATTTAACCGTCCGTGGTGTGAGGGCTTTCATTCGTAAATGACCGCATCGGAAGAGGAGGAATTAAAGCTCAATTTATGCAGAAACCTAGCGAAAGGACACTTGCTCAATAAAATTATGTACCATGAAAGCGAATCGTGACAAGACAAGGAATGCAATACGACAAAACACATTCAAAAAAGGCGCGTAAAATAAATTGATCCAATCACAGACTGCCAGCTTACGCTACACCAATACCCAATCAGCGAAGTTAGATAATCAGAGATGGCGTTGGTAGACGCATACCGCAAACTTTGTTTATGTCCCGGTCGCTGCTTATTTCTTCGTTTGTTTATTATTCGCGATAACTACTAAACTAACGTATAAATCCACAGGTACAATTTAGGTAAAATATTTTATAATACTCTGAGCGTAACATTAATTTCTCTTGTGTGAAATTAAAGGAAAATGGCAAGTTTGCGATGCTCCCATATTCTGCTCCTCGTCTTTTCTTCGATTTGCTTGGCGAACGCATTAGAACCTACCAGTCCAAACAAAACTGCCGCTAAAACACATACATTGCCGCCATGCCAAGCTTGCAAAGCTCTCGTGAATTCTTTCGAGAAGGTATGAAAACGAAAAAGACCTCTAATCAAAAGGAAAAGCCAAGTCCCCTTTCGCATTAGGGTATGGAACGAACAGCAAGAAATAAGTTTGAAGGCGGGGATGCAGACTGGGAAGAATCGCGGCTTCGCAGTTATGCGAGAAGTGAAGTTCGTTTGGTAGAAATCCAAGAGCAACTTTGCTTAGAAATTTTAAAAGGACAAGTCCAGTGCCAGAGCATGGCTGAAGCACACGAATCTCTGATCGAAGAATGGTGGTTCAAGGAGCAGGACAAAGTAACGAATTTGCATACTTGGCTGTGCATTGACGAGCTGAAAGTGTGCTGTCCGGATGGCCACTATGGGGCACTATGCACTCCATGCCCAGGCTTTCCTAACGTGTGTACTGGCAACGGAAAGTGCAAAGTTTGTGACAAAAATTTAAATCATACGACTCTTTAAAATAAAACAAAATTATTTAGGGCTCTGGGACAAGGAAAGGCAACGGGGACTGCCTTTGTAATGAAGGGTATCAAGGCGATCTTTGCACAAACTGTGCTCCAAGCTTCTACACTGCCTATCAAGATGGGGAGAAAATCCTGTGCTCTCCTTGCCACAATGCTTGCCAAGGAGCTTGTGCTCAAGCTGGCCCCAAAGGTAATTCAATTCGCCTAACGCATTTTATGGCTATTAGTAAACACTATCAATCTTGCTTAGGATGCGCTGCTTGCAAACCTGGTTGGATCATGGATTCCGAGTTGGGTTGTACAGATCTGAATGAATGTATTACTGACAATCCCTGTAAAGGAAACACGTTTTGCGTCAATGGTCAAGGCTCATACCAATGCTTACGTGAATATTTACAAGTTTCAGTAAGAGTGTGAGTTTTTAAGAGTTGATTCTGTCTTAGAATGCGACAAAGCCTGCGATGGCTGCGACGGAGATGGCCCCGATTTTTGCACAAAATGTGCCGATGGATTTACGCTAAAGGATAACGTTTGCATCGGTAAGAAACATTCGTTTTTCGTTTTGGTTCTGGCTTGGAATTGTTATTGCATTACGGCTATAGCGCTTGTGCATGTTTTGTAGCTTCTCGTTTGTGGTGGCTTGCGTTTTCACTCGTTTCCTCTTTCTCTTTCTTTGGTTCACTACAGGCACTGAGGATCAAGCTCAACAAGCTCAAGCAAAGACAACGCGTTACTTGACGTATTTGGGTTTGTGTATTGCCACCTGCATCATTCTGCAAAGCAGCCTGCCTTTGGCGGCCTTCGTGGGTTTTTTGGTGTGTTGTTACATTAGCTTCTCTGAGTACTGGATGTCAAACTTGGACGCAAAAGGTTTGACGGGCGGGTTGCAGTTAGCTGGTGAAAAGGACGCTTAATGTTCAATTCGAGTTGGGGCCTGGAATACTCTTCAAGACTTGTCTTTTTTACAATGAAACTGTTTTGGCATTGCTAATAGGCTTCTTTTGCGTTTTTTCGATCTCGTTGTGAATGCTTGATTTATCGGTCCGGAACAGGTTTAGCCAATTCAGTATTATTTTTCTTGGCAGAAAGCGGGTTAAACGACACGAAGACTGAATTGCGGACTGAGTTTTAGCGGATACCGTTCTAGTCTTTCGAAAATACATGCCAGTATAACTAATTAATGTTGTCTGTTTCTTCGGGGAAAGCCAAAGTCGCTACTCCATCGCCACTCGAAATCCAACACGATCTGTGCTCTACGGCGTACACCACAAATAACTCATGGTCTTTCTGCTGTAGGTGGTCTTCCACGAAAGCACATAATTCTTGAAGGCCACCAATTTTCTCCGGACCGTTTAGTTTGGAATCCAGGTTGTAATAAAAACCTTGCACATATTTAACTGCTAGCCAATGATTGCGCTCCCAGGGCAATGTTACTAGTCCTAAGAAGGGCTTGCATGGTACATTCAAAATAAATCCCGTAACTTTACGCAAATCAATGTCTTTGGGGCTTCGCCTTTTATCGAACCAAGACATTTCACAACCTTTTTGCTGCACGGCCAGCATGAGCACATTCACATCGTAGTTTCCCAAGCCAAGTAACGAGCGATGGGGGTTTAGGAAAGAAGTCTGCGCAAGTTGGTAACTAAGTTCATCAAGACTAGCCTGGTTAAAAGCATTAGGGTCTTGGAAAAGACAGTTCAGAGCATGACAAGCACATAACTGTAGTCTTTGCTTTTCATGATGGATTGGTGGAATATGAGTGCCCGTTAACGGCATGGCCATTTAGTAATACAACCAATATTCCGTGAGTAACGTTCCACCTACCTTCTTATTTTGGGCTAATCCGACTAAATGAGTAACTAGCACGGAACTTCGAAACATTCCAAAAAAACGTACAATTTTGTAAACAAACTGTTGCGTCACGTCACCCTAGTTTAAACACGCCTCTCTGACCATTTTGCTCGCATGCTTGGGAGGAGCCCCGGAACAAGCAGTGGTTCCTTACAGCCAATAAGACGAGTTTAACTTTGACAAAGAAGCATCAAAACACGTCATGTCGTTTCACTGCGCTATCAATTTACTTCGCTTTTAATAAAATCAAGGGCGAATTCGCAGCATACCAAACTATATTGCAGCTCACAAAGACAAAAGGCCGTTTTTCGTATCTCTGTGCCAATTCATGCTCGTATTCACAGTTCGAAATGACTAGTTAGCCAAAGATTTCATGGGGGGTTTAAAATGAGTTAGATTGGGGTATATTGTATAGAAAATAAAGGGTTTAAATATAAGTGGGCGAATCTTCTAAACTAGCAAAACAAACTTCGCAATTGCGAGCAGATCGCGGGTTAATGAGCGTACAGTTTGCACACTCTTTACCCCCCGACGTTAGTGGAGTCGCTTCCGGACCGTGAGATCGCGACTTGGCGCACATTTCACAGACGTGGTTATGGGAGCGATTAAGGTAAGTGCAGGTAATGCACTGCCAAGTATCTGCCAAACTTCGTTTCCTCTTTCCCTTGTCAACTTCGTCAAAACCTGGCCCAATGACGCTTATTTCGGACTCGGTTCCTGCTCCGACTGTTCTTGTTGCAAGGGATGCGGAAGGCTGTGGATTACATTCCGAAACTTGGGAACGAGGGGCATTGTTAAAATTGGCCTGTGTATACTCAGTTCTATGCTCCTTGTTTCGCGGAATCGTACTAGGCGAAACTCGGTTACTCAGCGGCTCCGTTTGCGTACCAATGTTGTCATATACACTTCGTCTCGGCTTTTCTTCTGCGAAATCCGTTTGAACAGCGCTACTCTTCAATTCCTCCTTTTTTATGCGCTTCAAAGCATCGTTAATTTTTAAAGGTTTTTCCAACTTCTTAGAAGCCGCGGCATGTTTACCCAAATCTTCGTAACACAATCGCTCGAGCGTCTCCAAGTCGATATGGCCCAAAAAAGGGGGTGATTTGATACTTTGACTCTTCTTTTTCCTGGGTTGGGTCTTGGAGCCATTGGTCAAGATATCACCCCGTTCGCCTAAATCCTTCGAGTACCCTTGGTTAGCTAGATCATTGTAAACATACTCCCAACTTTCCCATGTGTTTGTTCGGGACTTGTCGCTTATTTTCATATCTCCTAAGAGATCCTCAATGGGAGGTTCTCGCTCGGACTGCGTATTTGCTGCACTTTGCAGTGGGAGACTACTAACAATGGGTGTCGAAGTGATTGTGGACGGCTGAAGGTTAGGGACGGCATTAGATATATGGGTTGGGTAGGAATTACAATTGGGCATCGTATACGGATAAAACTGGTGCGGATATAATGGCTGTGAAAAAGGAAAGTCAGGTTCGCTTGTGGGGTAGAAGGCTGATTGCGTAGCTTGCTGATGGTGGTAACGATAGGTCAAAGCTCGAATAGCGTGCGAGGGGGACCCTACGCAGTCTTGCCGGAAGGCGACGATTTCATCCCAAGCGCATGGTACTTTGGAGGATAAACCCTCCCATATTTGACCCAATAACTGCGAAATAGCAGAGACGGGAGTATGATATAAGTTCAGCCAGAATCATAATTCTCTTACTTCACATTCCGTACGAGCCAACAGGCAGTCCCTCGAGATCAGAGCTAAACGATCCGGATCTACAGGGCCTTCCAACATTAAACTCCAAGACTTGTTTCGGTTGTATCCCATGACATGCAGAAAGTGATCAGCTTTCCAAATTTGAGACTCAATCAAGTGCTTGTAAGCACCACTGTACAACTGAATGGGACGAGATTTAAGATGAGCCAGACGGACAAAAGCAAAACGGTTTACTTTAATTTCTCTAAACTCTTTTCTCCATGGCTGAGTCAGCAAGTTATTCGCATATGTATGCAATGCTTCCCAAGCTACCGATGCCATGTAAGGGCTAAAATGGGCCCCGTGTCTCAACACACTTCCGTATAAGATCTCCTCTGTCAAATGGAAGTAGAACCTTCTCTCAATAGGGACAAGGTTAAGATAATCTCGCATGTGTTCTAAGAAAGAAGTGTTTGAATATCTTTTTACTTATATATCATAGACTGACACTGGAACTAATTAAGTATAGTACCTTCTAGCTTTCGCTTTTGCTCCAGTTTCTGTGCGCATTCTTCGGTTTGAAGAAAGCTAAGGTGTAATTTGTCTATTTGAAGCCATAACTGCTCTACGGGATCAAGCAACGCTATACTCCCCTAATTAAACAAGACACGATAAATTTCGTTGGTATAGAAAGCATTTTTTATATTAATTTTACCATTTGTCCGGTTTTTTACTTCCCAAAAGCATGAAAATATTACCTTGAACGCCATCTAGTTGGGTACATTGTACTTCTAGTATGTCTTGCTTCTTGTTAGTGAAATGCGAACCCGAAATTAAAAAAAAGTATTGAGGAATGTAAGCAAAAAACGGCTATAGGACGAAGGAACTGCGTTAAAAACCTTCATTATTTTTTAGCAATATAGAAATTAAAAAATTATGAATATCCTATCCCCGATATTCGAGCTCGCCAAAGCTTCACTTTTTCAAATATGGGTATATGAACCTTGTCGGGAAGGCATAAGGTACAGAGAAGGTAGCTAATAAGTATTTCGATTTTTATTTCGGTATTCCGATACTAGAAATTTGTACGGTGGTTTTCGGGGAGCTCATTTTATTATTCCGCCTTGGCATGGCTATGGGTCCCCCCGAGCTAGATATTAGCTGGTATTAGCTGCTCAACGGCAGGGGTATCTCCAGGTACCACCTGGGTCTATGTGGCCCACTTTAGCGAATACGAGTTCACCCATCTGAACCTCTTGAATCTTGCGATCTTGCATTCCGTGATCTCGAATCTTGCGATCTTGCATTCCGTGATCGTGAATCTTGCGATCTTGCATTCCGTGATCTTGAATCTTGCGATCTTGCATTCCGTGATCTTGAATCTTGCGATCTTGCATTCCGTGATCTTGAATCTTGCGATCTTGAATCTGGCGNGTAACATTACCAAAGTTCGCACTTATCTAACGAATTATGAATTACCTTATGAGTAATTTTCAAAATAGAATACCCTGTTAAGTTTTTTACATATTTGGACGTACTGTATAGTAAATTTAAAAAACGAGGTACTGCTTCCTAATGGCCCTCACCTACGCATCTGGAAACAGTGCTGCAAAGTGCGTGTGCGTGCGTCCGTCCGTTTTGTCCGAAGTGCTGTTGCCAGACGCACAGTTGCGGGCCATTAGGACGGTTCGCTTTGTTGGGGTCGTTTTTTTTAAGGTACTGTAATGTACACATAACTGTAATATAATAGGGAACGTGTACTGCAATTATATTGTGTACCTTTCCAGCACTTCTTTGACATCATTTGTGCACAAGAGTTTTTAAGTGTACAGTACAGCACTGAAACTATTGATCGTCTTATGGAGTTTCGGAATCGACGAATCACAGTGCTTATCCCCTGTTTAGACCAATCACGACATTTCTTACCTACTGGGAAGTAGCACTGTTGAACCATTCTTCTTCATAGAATCCTAAACCTTGGGTGGTTTGAAACAACGCTACAGAAGGAAAACCATGGAAACTCTGATGAATGTATACAAACCCCGCCATTGTTGTGGAAAAATCTACTATTGGCGCCCCCTTTACTCTGCACGCACCGCAGCACAGCCATGGCAATGGCCTATCTGTAGTGTATATGATACGTTGCTTAGATCATATACACTATAGATAGGGCATGGCTATGCTGCGATGCGTGCAGAGTAAAGGGGGCGCCAATAGTATATTTTTCCACAAAGATGGCGTTTTTTGTTTACGTTCGTTATTGTTTCCATGGGTTTGGCTTCTATAACACTTGGTTACACGCAGCAATAAGCACAATTTAGTGCTTCCGCGGCGTACTTTACAAGACAAGACACTTGATTCAAAACAAAGCAAGGTTTAGAATTCCATTGGAAAGAATGGTACAATATTGCTCCTTCCCAGGTTGTAAGAAACATTACGAAAAGGAAAGAATATTACCTTTCATAGATACGTAATTTGTTATATTTCCAAAATTGCAATTGAATTATGTTCCGTGATGTGCTATTTCGAACAGGTATCCGTGGACTAACGACAACGTAGATTTGCTTGAGCAATGGAAACAAATGGTAGGAAATCCGAATCCCAAACGAAGCCAAAGGATTTGTTCAGCACATTTTTACCCATCTGAACTTATTCACGGTAATGTAGTAAAGCTACATTTTGCAGCTGTGCCAAACCTGCAACTGCTGGTGTGTGAAAAACTTGTGCTTGCATTTGTAACTTTAAAAAAAAAAAATCTTAGGCGTGAGCTGATGCTCGTTGCCGTTTTTACATTACATTGTTTCACTTGTACAAATTAGAGGGTTGGTACACTTGTACTGTAACTGTAACGTTTCTGACCCATAAAAGATTCAAAAGCGCGCCTGTTTTCCCCACAAAGATGGCGGCTGAGTTTGAGTTATGTCGAACCGTGTCGAACACAGCCGTCCATATAGCCATGCCCTATCTATAGTGCAGTGGTCGTCAACCTGGGAGCCGCGGCTCCCAGGGGAGCCGCGACCATAGGCTAGGGGAGCCGCGAGTCTTTGGCAAAAGCGGTTGGNGCCAAAACCCCGCCTCCATCAAGCCATTTTGGTGACTTTGATGGATGATGGATGACTTTGATTGACCGTGTGAACCACCCTTTAAGGGTAAGGTCATTATGCAACGTTATAGGGCGTATGCCAAACCTATGTTTCGCACTTTAACCGCGGGGAGCGCCACTTCCGTGCTTTGTAAAGTACGTTCCTGTTTATTTACGTCTGCGGCTGGTCTGCACGTGAGATTGTTGTGCTCTTAACAAGTGAAATCTTTTCAGGCGTCTAAAACCTTTGCTAAACGCTTCAAATCTTCGTTCTTGAAATGAAAGGAGCAAATAATCGTTCTCTTAGACACCTATCAATCAGAGCAAAAAATCTTAAGGTTTATACGATTATCACATCAGAACCTTCCACCTGAAAATTTCTCCCAGTTTCTTGCTTAATCCGGTTGACGAATTCTTCTAGAAACTTTGTGTCCTTTGGAAGTCTGTGTACTCTGTTATCTTCCCTTCAGTTTTGTTAATTTGTTTGAACTTGTTCCCTGTCCTTACTCCACAACCCGGTACACAACAACTCGGCATATTAAATATTCTCTGACGAACACTTGAAAATGAACGGGAAAAGACTTGTTTGAAAGAATTCACTTGTTAAGAGCACAACAATCTCACGTGCAGACCAGGCACAGACGTAAATAAACAGGAGCGTACTTTGGAAAGCACGGAAATGGCGCTCCCTGCGGATAAAGTGCGAAACTTAGGTTTGGCATACGCCCTATTGAACAGACTAGCAAAGAAGCTGAAAAAATAATATAGGTTCCGAACAAAGTACTTACCTAAACGTCCAAAACAAGTCAAAACCCATAGTCCCCATCCAAGTAAAGGCCGAGAGGAAGAAAAAATGGATGATCACCGCTATAAAAAAAAATTTATTACTGTAAAATGAAAATTTTCATTACTTAAAACTTTCTGTAAATATTACGAAGATAACTTTTCATAAGAACTCGTAAAGGGGGAGTAAGGTTTCAAAATGACAAAATACGTGTTATAGAAGAGACTAAACTACACGATCTGGTTGAAGAAACCATACGTCAATTATGCATAAATCGAGTAATTAATTATTTAGCGGTTTAAACTAAGCCCCTTTCCGCCAAATTTCGCGCCACGACTTGCGGGCTCCGCTGAACGCCATTCAACGAGCGTTACCCGCATAGTCGGAACAGCCTCGTGCGGTCCCATTGCCAGGGGATTTCGAGTGGGAAACCGACCCGAAACGTGCCCGAAGGTTTTCAGGCGCGGGTCTCGGCCCGGAAGGACGGCAAGCTATGGCGTTCGCGCCATGGCGTGAAGAAAAAGTCAGTTTTTTGTGATCGAGCTTGTAAATTAACCAACGCGCCTAGAAACTTATTTTATAACTCCAAAGAAAGGTAATGGCACCAACCCTATGAATCGAAGGTCCGATTTTGAATGCGCAAATAGGTAAAGACGCTATTAGCGCTTCAGCCAACTGTCCCCCCGTGTTATAAGGTTCGGAAAATGTGAAATTTGTCGGAAAGGGGTGGAGCTTAAACCGCTAAATAATTAATTACTCAGTTAATGCGCATAACTGACATATGGGTTCTTCAGCAGAACATGTTTTGGTCTCTTCTATAACACAATTTTTTTCATTTTGAAACCTTACTCCCCCCTTTAATGCTAATAATAGCTTTTAATAAGTTACCGATAGTCACGCAGTATGACTGCTCTCCTCCTGTCAGCTGCACAATCCCCAAACACAAGTACGTTACAAGGAGACTGAAGACGTGGCACATGATAGTCATGCCGTGTAGATTTTGCAGTTCCGGTAAAATTGCGTAGACAAGAAATGTGGCCAATAAAAATACAGATGAGAGCAGCAAAAAATAGGGATAGACAGCTAACGCCATTTTCACGTCTTCCGAATCTTCCTTGACTGGTGGAAAGCAAATCAGGGCATTTATCTATAGTAAATATATAATTATTAGTCGTTAAAGC
>JAGJRP010000800.1:0-29195 GCA_022832235.1 Lepidurus couesii
GACATAGGGGTTCTTCAGCCAGAACATTTATTTTGGTCTCCTCTATAACATATTTTTTTATTTTTTTGCACTTGACTCCCCCTTTAAAGAAAACGTAAAGAAGTTAAAGATTTGGTAGAAAACTGCCCCTAAATAATTAGTGGTAGTTACAACTTTGGAACTGATCGGCATGCATGGACTGTGTTCTCTGTACACGAATGATAGTTTGGTTCGGGTCTTGTTAAAATAACCTTTTCTATGGTTATAATTACGAGAGCTGAGTCTGCCACATTCCAACCGCGTCTCCAGTGCGTGTATAAGCGTGAAACTAATTCTAAAGTCTTGAAACAAAAAATCAGCCTCTCCATTCCGTAAGCAAATCACGTTAGTGGGGTAAAAGTTCAAGCAATGAATCAACGCAAAATTGTTGTTTTGTACATAAAATTAAAACACTGGAATGAAGTTGAACTATTATACAATAAAACTGGCCCTGGACTGTCTGTGTGAAAGCAAGGAGGCTCCGGACTGTAGAAGACTGCCGAAGTGCAAAAGGAGAACTTACTTTTGCCTTGAGTAATAACAAGATCAATACTTTGGTTAGCTTCTTTTTCAAGTTGTTCCAATTAATTTCGGATCTCAAATTACACTATTTACTACAGCTTCTCACGGCGGCTCATTCCAAACTTCATGATTTCAGAAGCGCACCCTGGCTTCGCTTTTCCCCACATGAATTTCCTATAAATGTGACAAAAGACACAACGTTACATTACGTTCATAAGTCTTGTGGGCCTTTTTCAGCCTCCCTAATCTAAAAGTTTCCCTACCCAAGAAAAACAATAAATACTTGCCGCATCCGTACAGTGTAGAATGACGTCAGTCTCAACGTCACGGAATACACACCATGAACCTCGACATCTATTCCCGGCACACGCCAGTCGTGGGTGCTTGCCAATATGTCCGGGTAAGGCTTTGCCCCACAACCCGTGTTCAGGCGCAGGCTCCGACGCCTTATTCTCGTTTTTACGGTTGCTAACATCTCCTCTGTCTTGCACCTACAGCTGTCCAAGCAGCATACAACTAACAGTCCCAATATTATTTCCATGGCAAACGATCAGTTGTCCTAAGAAAACCGTGTATCTATCTTAAGCATTACGTGTATCATTGACGGAACGTGTTTCGGTGCGGTCGGCCTCAAGCTAAGCTTAAATAACCCTATACCACCGATTTCCGTCTTCCATTCGGAAAAGTAAGTTCTTATATATCTTCCAAGGGAAGCAAAAAAAAAGTAAAAACCGAGCGGTAGAAAGGTCATAATCAGTAACCAGTACCGAGATACGCCTCTCGCAACGGTGATAGTGCCTACAAAAGAACCAAAAGTAAAGCCAGGGACGTACATCCTTGGCAGAGTGAACGTCTGTTTGTCAGTCTTTGGCTTCCGCACTCGTCCTCCAGCTTAAAGAATGCTCAAAAAATGTCACCCAAATTTGGCTCGCAATAAGGGGCTGATTCCTAAGTTGGTTACCGAGCAGGAAGCTGAAGGACGAATTGGGAATGGTGGAATGATAATGAAGAACATGGTTCAGAACATACCCTATATATTCAAAGCGTGCTTTTGTCTTGACGTCAAAATCATTTCAATAATGAGCCTCTTATTATTAGGCTCCACGCACCCATTCCGAGGTTATTGTGTGTGTGTTCCATGTATCGATTTTCTTCGGCTCTGACCTTCAAGCTCTTTGGGCTCTGCTGACGTCAAAACGATCCACCCCCGTGCGCTGGCTGATTTTTCTGTCACCTCAGCTTACAAAACGCGTCGCACCACTTCTACAAACCCTTCAAACCATACCTAAAGCTCCCAATAAGAAGAAAACCAGCCTTCCGAACGAACTAACTATGCATGTGGAAATTCAAATTGCTCTCAACTTCATAATATCATATCTATACCACAAACTCCCACGTCGCCGGGTTAATCTTTTTGGCGAAGAGCTTGAACGCGCTCTCAAAGAGCGTTTCCAAGGTAGAGACGGCAATGTAATTTAATTTGACACACAACCTTTGTAACGTTTCAATTAATAGGACATTGGTACCCACGCGAACCTACACGAGGCTCTGCTTTTCGTTGCGTTCGCACAGGACTTCCAGTGGATCCTGTCCTTGCCCAAGCAGCCAGGGATAGTGGAGTGGCAATTGAAGATTTGCAAGAAGCTTTACCAGAGGAGTTGGCAGTTTGGATTGACCCTGGAGAAGTAAATAGAGAATTATCCCTAAGAATCACACCTACTTTAGTTGTTTTAACTTTTAATTGCGTTCTAGGTCAGCTACCGAATTGGCGAAAGGGGTGTGGTAAAGATCCTCTACTCAGAAACTAACTGTACTACGAGCTCCACCCACGACGAAGCCACTCCTACGTTCAATCCCGAAGCACAATCATTCTGCCCATCGTCAGCCTCCTCGTCTTCTGCCGAGCTCTGTGCAGCTTTCAATACACTCAGCTTGTCACGCGACCCGTCACCCTACGGCTCGCTAGCGTCCTTGCCGAGTCCCTCAGAGCCCGAAGTGCCCTCCGCACGCTCTCCGAAACCGCTCACGTTCACCACGGCCGCATTTGCCCAGACCAAGTTCGGTTCAACCAAACTGAAAAATAGTTCCAAGCGTGGTCACCGCTTATCGCCGACCGAATTTGCTTTATATTTAAAGCAGCGTCAGCAGCAGCAGCCGCCGGTCTACTTGTCAGCGGCTCCTATGCGACCTGCGCCTCGACCGCGTTCGCTCTCACCTTCCCCGTACAGTCATGACAGCGTTCCTAACAACGGCGTAACGCTTTTGTTGCCGAGCACCAACGGTTTCCTGAGCCCAAGTCCGGTCAGTACGCCTTGTCCCAGTCCTGCCCCTTCTGCCCTTCCTGAAACTTCCACTTCAACTCCGAATATCTGGTCCGACTATTCATCTGCAGTACAAGGCAAATATGTAGGAAACAATCCGTTACATTTGCTTGTAGCCAACTCGTAAATTTAACTAACACAACGTGGACTGCCAGGAAGCGAGCTTTTTAATTAGGAATGGCAAAGAATCACACAACGGGTAGGATATTTTATACGCTAGTAGGAACGGTAAAAGAAGAATACATCTTGATGGATATAGCATCTCAAAGGCGCCACGACTTAGAAACAAAACAATCCAAAAAAAAACACACAAAAAAAAAAACACGTACCTACCCTCCAAACTTTTTTTGTCAATTTCCTGCTGGCTCCCTCCAAACACAACACTTGTTACTTTTTCAATGGACAAAGAGAGACTGGGAAGCGAAGTGCTCTGGGCGAATTGTGTATATTACTTACTCATTGCCTCCGTAATGTTGTTAGCCAAAGAAATGGTGTTGCACGCAGCAAGCCACGCCTCCTCCCATGTTTGCTTTTGTGTCCTCTCTAGTCAGGCTAAAAAAAACTGCAATTATAATATCACTGTGATCTACGTGCTGGGCAAGTGAGCCCTCAAGAAGCCAATAATCTTTCGGGCGTGGCTTGGCTGGGGGGAAAAACACAGTGACAAAGCGAAGGCGGAGTCGGCAGTTGGTTACTTGTGACTCTTTTTCTAATTTCATACCATTTTGTACTTTGATGTAATAGAAGCAATCCAGAAAACTATACGATCAATTATTTTACAGCTTTTAACATGAACTATGAACATTACCTACGAGTAGAATTGTTCTGACCCAGAATAACTTTTTTTTTGCATAATTGACTTAAAAATTTCAAGTATAGACCTCTCGAAAAACAAACTAGCTAACCACAACAGCAGAAACTTTACAAATGATTGGTAGCTGTGAAACTTCGTTTTTTCCAAACGATAACTAGGATAACCAACAGGAAGACTGCACAGAGAAAAATCCCGCCTGCCCATAAAGGCGCATGCATTATAGAAACAGGCGCTTGAACCCGAGCCGAGGCTTTAGATTGATCCTTTTCGGAAGACATTTCTATGTCTATTCGCTTCCACGAGACGCGTAAAGCCGTCGTACGGGGTTGTCTTGTATGCAACAGAACAAAAAGCTTCGAGGGGAGCTCTTTGGCCGTAAATATCAGAGGTGATGGCAACGGAATGGGCTCAGTAACCAAAGGTGTCGTTAGGGGGACGGTGGTGGTGGCTTGGGTAGTTGGCATTTCCGTGGGTTCTATTACCACAGGCGGAGGATTAGTCCACTCTTCTACAAAAGCTTTGGTGGTATGAGAGTCTGTTTTGTTCTTAGGACGGGGCAGATTAGTTTTCTTTTGACCCATGGGCTGTATATTTTCTAACGATTCGTAAGCCGGCATGGAATTGGTGTCGCCACGGCACAGGCGCCACAGGGGCATAACAATGGCTGCATCGAATACTTCAAGTCGCTCATCTTCACAATAACCCGGTCCCAGATGCAAGTGCTCTAACGTAAATTCGAAAATGGGATATTGTGTGTGCCAGACAGGATCAATCCGCCATTCCCATATGCAGACGAGCGAGGCATCTTTTGTGTCCACAGGCCGCCTGCGGCAATAGACCCAGAATTGCATAAGGAAATAACAAACATAATCTTCCCATACTATTTTTTATGATTTGAACAAACAAGAATTGATCAAGTCTACACTCACATTGGGAAGACCATGGTCCCCATGTAGGTCGGAGCCAAAAAGGCAGGGCCACACAAGGGTGGGTGGGCGAAATGGTACTGGAGTTTGTACAAAGGTAGCGGGGATTTGAAGTAATGGCCAGTAGAATGTCTGGAATCTATCTGTAGGCGTAAATCCAGCGTTTGCCCGCCCGTAATGAGCATTAGCGGTAAGGGCCACGTTTCCTAAAGAGGCCAATTAAGAGACCAGTCAAATTAATAGGCGGAAGCTTCAAGCGGCTTGAGTTGTCATTTGACCGCCTAATGCTTATACCTGATTAGCTTTGCATATAGCAAAGCTTTTGTAGGAGTTGTTAACTCCTAAAATGGACATTTGCATGACAGGATCCAAGGAGGTTTCCACAATTTCCAAAAGATCTGTCCCGTTGTCTCGGCAGAATTGATTACGGATTTTAGCAGCGCTCGGTGGGCTTTTCAGGTTCAATTGGAGCCCCGTCACGAGAATCCTGCGATAGATTCGTACATGGGAAACCAGCTTAACGCTACAAACGAGGGGAGGGAGGTTGGGAGCTCTTTTGTATAGCAAGGTATTCAACGGCGCCCCTAATTCTCCACTAAGTCGCTTGGTAGCTAGCACCTTTTCATCACATTCCGTGTCAGCAATGGGCGTGGCCCAGTGAGTCGCGTTATGGAAATCATAATGTGCCCAGAAATGCAAGGATGAGCCGCTGTAACTGCCGGTTAAACTACAAGCATACGAACAGGTACACACAAAAAAAGTTCATTTAACAGTCACACGCAACTTCTCTTTGTTCAAACTTCAAGTTTAAAATAGGCAAAGTTACGTGCAGTTTGAGGTCACGTACCTTATAAACCTCACAAAGAGCGCGTTCCCCGTAGACACAAAGTCGTGCTTTTCCCAAGGTCGGGAAAAGGTATCACAAAATGTCTTAATTAAATGATATCCATCTGGACCATTGCTGTCGTACATCGTTAATGATTCGCTGCAATCACGACTGGGGTGACGGATAGGAGCTATGGGTTTGCTGATGCGAAAACTGGGGAAGTACATTCGGACTTGCTGGCCCTCTTTCCCTTGGATGAGATAAGTGCAAACCGTACCGGGAGGGTACCAATGGGCAGGCGATAAAAACAAGCCTTCTTTATCCCCAGCGACTTCCAGGGCAGCGCTCGTTAACACGTAATCACACCGTCCGCTTTTCGAAGCCAATCCCACTGGGGACATGGAACCTGGCCAGTTATCCACGTTGAAATGGAACCCCGAATTGAGCAACGGACCTTTAGCACAACAAACAAACAACACTTGCGATTAACTCCAATTCCCCAAAAGGAATGTTTTATTTAACTTTCTGGCAAAAACAACAGACTCACCAGCAGCAGAAGAAACGAACTCGACTAGCAACTCGCTGCCTGTGCCAATTATAGAGTATGGAAAGCGTCCCACGCCACAAAAAGTCCCAATAATAGGTGCTGCATCCGTCGAACCGTCGTAAACGCTTTTTCCATACCCAGAAATACAACAAAAGGGAAAGAAAAATCCAAGGGAAAAACAAGTTACACAGACGGGAATTTATCAAGGAAATTGTACTCTAAAACTACCGGATATAGTCGTAAGGACATTCTTGGGCACCTACAGAACGCAAAGAGCACATCAGCAAGTTCTCGCAACGTTGGCCATCAACACTAAACTCTTCATTCTCTGTAAACAACTGCAAGGGGTCGATAGTGAGCAAGGGAATCAATAATAGTGAGCTTTTATACTACCTTAATGTAGGGTTGACGGGTGCTGATGTGGTACCGGCACTTTAAATTACGCGGGTATACTCCAGGGTATGCCGGCGATTGAACGTAACACGTCTGCAAGCGACAGTCCGTAAAAATACGATCACAGCCTGTCGGACCAACTGGTTCGCCCCTTCCAAGACAAAAGTATATCCATTAGTTCTTTTTTTTTTCTCTTCAATGGGTCAATTAAAGATTTATTACCTGCGGTTGGGATAAAGAGCTGGATGTTGGCCATACCGGGGATGCAACCTAAACTGCTGTTCTTCGCGCGTATCGAGAGCAAAATAAGTTTGACTAGTTAGGTTATTAGTATGGAAAAATAGTCGCAAATGAGGAGTTTCGGACATGTAGGATCGACTTCGCTCAATTTCTCCACAAAACTTTCCCGCATTGGGGGTTAAATCACCGTCAAATATCTATTAAATAAGAAAGAATACATCCTAAATTGTGTACCGTATTTGTGGACAATAGTGATGTAGTAGAATTCCCACAATATAGGGTCGAGTAAAGTGAGTCAATATAACGGAAATAAGAAAAAAGGCAAACAGGCAAACATACTTGTAAATATGCTCCACCGCATGCTGTGGCATTCAAGAGCTCTCCCCATTTAAAACGCTTAAATCGCACGACGACGACCACATCCTTAGCGTTGGTATTGACAGGCTTGAGTTGGTACCAACAAGTCCACGGTTTCCCCTGCAAGGCAGGCACGTTGAAAGGACTCGTCAAATCTTCACCAACATCAATACTGCGATTGCACGGGAAATCCAACACTACGCGGCCTATCAATAAGGAATTGAATCTGAGTTATATAGAGCTTACGAATTATCAATGACACTTTTTTCTATCTACAGAATGGACATTTACAATAGGAACTTTCTGATTACCTTTAGATCCTTGGCGATTGGCGCTAACGATCGTGAAAATCAACATAAAACCCCACAATACGTCCATGATCGTTTCACAAAAGATGTGTAGGTTCTCAACACGAGTCTTGGTGCAAGCTTTTCAGCCTCCTTACGCAAGCGCACAAGTCAGATTCCATTGATTTTGCCGTGTAATGCGTAAAGCCCATCAAAAGCTTACATTACAAAGAATAGAACTATGGTATCAAGCACGAGAGGAAAAAGGAACCCAAGAAACGCTACACCCCTGGACATAAAAGAACCCACTCCAATCCAAATAACCCCCAACTAATTGTATGGAACAAAACCAAATGATTAAAAAAAAGTATAGGATCTACAGTCTGTAAGACACTTTCTTTTCCCACTAAAAGTCTCTTGTAGGAAAATGCTGGCAAGGAAACACAAAATAAAATAAAATTAGAGTGAAAATATCCAATTTCCCCGTATGTTGAACTTTGAATTTAAGCTATTAACCGTCCCTATGATCTTAACCTGTATTTACTGACGTTGTCTTGACGTGAAGTTATCAGTATGCGTATCCAAGAAATGTAATGTACGCGTTAATCAAGACAATGCCAGGACCCCGAGGTTTTCTGTTTGGTTGGCAAGGGTGAGAAAAGAGTGTTCCACGAGGAATTCCAAGGGGACATCCTAATTACGAGGCCTAAATATCAACGACGCCCACGGCGTTCCTCCGTGATTTTCATTTAACGACCTCCTTTTGTTTATCCCCTATTCTTCGCTTTATCCCTCGTCGTAGCATTAACCTTGGGAAGCAGACACACAATTTGCTAGAGAGAACATCGCTTTCCACCTGCCGCCGATATGCAGAAGGGGAGGCAGTCTCTCGCTGTGATCTGATTCTCATAAGCCCCCACATTGGGTGAAAGAATCAAGGCAAAAAACCCCGTCCTAATCAGCTTAGGACGTTTCAGTGCTTCGACTATCTCACACCCACGGCGTCCAGCCTTCGTACAGGAGCGCCAAGTTGTCACGATTCATTGCTTCCATGATCATATCGTCCACCTAAAGAAAAAAAATAATGCAACAAATCAAACAACTTGCCTGGCGAAACAACTTAACTTTGACAACGGAAACCAGGTTTGTCTAAAAAATGACCGAATCCTTATTTAGTATTAAAAAATAGCAACAATGAAAACAAGAATGACGTCACGAAACTGACTAACAAAAATAGATACAAGTTTAAATTTTAAAAACGTTCAACAATGAAAACCACGATAGATCCATGAATAATGCGAGTTAAATCCGATTAACTCACAAAATTAAGAATCAGCCGGCTTCTACAATAACACAATTCTTAAGCCTGGTGCACACTGGAGTGTCGTTTATGTCAACATACACAACATACGACAAACAAACCAGAAAATTTCGGCACAAGCCGACATAAGCACTCTGACATACGAGTTGAGCACTGTTCAACTTTTGGCACACAGGCATAACTGACACACACCGAAATTTTCTAGTTTGTTTATGTTGTGTATGTTGACATAAACGACACCCCAGGGTGCACCAGGCTTTACTGATTAAGAGCAGAAGCTACCAATATTGCATATGGGGATTTTAATAGATTTCCGTAGTATACGTTGTTCTATGAACGACAAAATTGTTTCAAGTATTTTTGAACAGCAGTTCGTGAGTTACTGGTCATGACGTCACAGACATACCATGGCGTGGCTTACGGCGCTTGAGACCATGATTACTGCTTATTTCCATTGCTTTTAAAAAGTAAACGAAGCTATTCCGTACCACGGATAACTTATATATCTGCGACGTCAATCAATCATGTGACTACTATTTGAAATTTCTTTCTTTAATAGCTAATTTGCTGCTTTACACAGATGTAAAGAAACATAACTAGAAAGTATAATGTATTACGCTTTATTTTTTAAGACAAAGTAAGTTTTTAAAGCTCTTCGTGGCTATTTGTCCTTTAAGCATAAGACTAATGACTTATTCAAGAAAACCGGAGATGTGTGTCTTTCAACACCGAAACACGAAAAGGGGGTTTAAAAAGACTTCGACGAGGATGGGATTCGAACCCACGCGTGCAGAGCACATTGGATTAGCAGTCCAACGCCTTAACCACTCGGCCACCTCGTCGTTCTTTTGCTCCCGTCCCATGCTACAGAACACCTGCCCGGTTTGGTCCCTTATAAGGCCAAAAATTTTCGCGCGGAAGGTTTGAAAGGATGAGGGCAGGGGCAAAAATGTTATTCGACGAGGATGGGATTCGAACCCATGCGTGCAGAGCACATTGGATTAGCAGTCCAACGCCTTAACCACTCGGCCACCTCGTCTTGTTTGACCAAAAGAGAAGCTACAATGGCGATCCGTGGCCTGGATAGTACAGAATATGTGAAAAAAGGCAGCCGTACCTGCTGTTCTGGGGAAAGTTTGATGTTCGGGTCGGGATCTCGACCTTCCAGCTTGAGACGGACGCGGCGCCAGATGGATAACGCCACTGCATTGCGTTCTTCTTGAACTACAGACATCCAAACTTCAATTCTTGTTATAAAAGGTGTACTACACTTTTACCTTTGGAAGGAGCAGACATAATGGACTGTTTGATTCCTACTGAAATAGTATCTAGCCACTTTAAGTCCTGTCCCAATGGCGCCAGACTTAGCAAGTCGTCATAGATTTTATCTGCAAGACAATACGAATACAAAGGCGTGATAAGTGGGGCCGGGTGCTTCCGTTTGCACACGGATTATTTACTTGTCAAGTGAGGTAAACCCCTCAAGAGCTGTTCGGCTTCTTCTACGGCAAGACACTCTGCTTCTTCACTCGGGTCGGTAAGAGCAAGCAACTTGACTATGTTAGAACATCGCTCGGAGAAGCCTCGATAACTATTTAAATACCTGCTTACACCACGATCGATATAGCCCTGACTTTCATGCTAAATTTAGGTGAAACAATTAATTAAGAACATGTACACCCTTCAGTTTGATTGAAACTACGTACTTTAGCTCCAGTCTTGAGAATGGTGCGCAAATTAGATAGCAAACGATGATGCTGAGTCAAAACTTGTCTCAATGTAAGGGCTTGACTCTGCAGTGCTTCCTTTGCAGAGCTCATCTCCGCCTGCTTTTCAGCTACTTGCTGCTTTATTAATTTCAACTCTCCTATGTCGACAAAATTTCAATGAGTCCTCATTTGGAACAGGAAAATTAAAAGACGCAAATTCAGCAATGAAATTTGCATGCAATAAATGTTTCGGGAAAGTTCTCTAGAATCATAAAAAATATGCTAACTAGTTCAACTAACATACGCTAATGCCTACTCAATAATAAGATAAACACACTAAATTTGTTTTAAAGGAATACGCGCATGAATTGCTTGTTCCTGCATAATTCACTGCGTAATTAATTTTTTAAAGATAAAAAACTTGCAAAACTTTTCGCGTATTTTTTAAACTGAAGTACCACAGACTGAAATTTTAACAACTTTCGTTTCAAATGAATATGTAAAGAAAAAAACGGTAAGAATAAAAAAAGTAAAAAAAAAAGAATCTTCGACGAGGATGGGATTCGAACCCATGCGTGCAGAGCACATTGGATTAGCAGTCCAACGCCTTAACCACTCGGCCACCTCGTCGTTATGAGGGCCACCACTAACTTGCTTTAAGAATCCGACGCAGCATAATATCCCGTTTTCCTGTTACCTGTTATTTCTTTGGCGGTTTTTGTGATCCAATTCGCCTGGAATGATCCTCCAAGCTCTAACAAACGTATGAGCCTCTCCAGCACAGCTCTTTCCTGGGGAGCATGTGGTAAAGGACACGTTTCCCGTGTCACACAAGCCTCTTGGCATTCGGAGACAATCTGCAAAATAAGATTGTCCTTTTAGATACCGGATCATTGACCCAAATACCAAATACAGAATTGCTCTCACTAAAATAAAGAAAACGAAACTCGCCTGCAAAAACTTAGCATCAAGAGATCTAGCTTCAGGAAAATGGCCCACAAGTACTTCCCATCGAGCCAAAGCTTGGGCAGTTTCCGTCACTTTTTGCGTGACCTTTAACCATGTCTTCATGTTCTTTCTCCACTGATTTTGCTCGTGTAGAAACGCTTGCAATATCTATTTACATTACACTCTTTCAATTCTAGGCTTGTTCGGATTTATTCCCGATAGGAGGACATTTAAATCAAACCCATCCTACCTGATTTAGATCCGGGTTAGCTCCCGCGGCCCATTTCAATCTTTGTTCGACAACGGTTGATACCGTTTCCCAAGATTGCTGAATTTCCTGCAGTTGAACCATACCTGAAGTCGCGTTCGCAACCGCTCGATTCACATCTGTGACCAGAGTACTGCGTACTACCATAAAAAAAAAAAACATTACTCATGAATTTCGCACGAATTCTGCGAGATTATTTCGTTACATGGCGGGAGAAACCCCGTAAATCCCCCTTGTAGAAGTGCATCTTGTTGCGACCACTGATGTGCAATCAGGTGCGACTGTACGTGCTGAAAGAGACTTTGGCCCATAACCTCTTCTCGAGCCCATCTCTCTACCATACAAGCTTGCTTCAATGTTTTCCTCCACGACTCCCAAGTTTCACTTTCTTTCTGCGTGACTGAGGTCCCGTCATCCAAACCTGCACGAATACACGAATGACATTGAGCTTTCGAATCGGTTTATAATTAGACCATATTATCAAATAAGCTTACTTTCAAGTTGTTTCACTATGATATGCATAATCCAAGAACCGAAAGCCGGCCAAGCCCGTCGTACCCACTGATATACAAAGTTCTGAAGCGGGAGTTGCAAGTGATCAAAGATCGTCATGATTCCATTTCCGTTACGCTGAGGTGGTGAAATGCTTCCTGTTTGTGAAGCAGCATGTTCCAAACAAGCTGACAACAAACCATGCATACTTTGCCAACGCCCGACTAACAACAAATCCACTAAAATTGCACGATTCGTACAACTTAACCATGGAACCTACGTAAGAGAACGAAAACTTATTATAAAACTATAATTAATTCCTCTTTTTTCATGGTTCTCGTCAAATTAATGTCTAACTAATTAATTTAATTATTTATTAACAACAAAATAATCGTAATGTTGTTACTATTAAGCTTCGAACAGGTAGGCTTAACGTCAAAAGGTGTTAGGATAACAGAATTGGCCTGTCGTGAATTGCACCAAAAAACTCCCATATATGTCGTCATAACGCTCTAATCAATGTTTGACTAATGCTTCTTACTCTACGAAAAATCCGCCTGTTAAGCCTTTTCCTTGTCAGCCTTGATCTTGGGAATTGTTTACTGTTTCAACACAATCTACAAGATTACAGCGTTAGTTTCTTATTTCCCCACACCCTTGGCTGTTTTTTACGCACGCAAATTTCCGGCAATAAACGATCCAATGCTTATCGCGACTCCATGTATCCCTTTGGACGCCGGGGCCGTGAAACATTGGTACTTCGGACCCCGAGAACAACGGCTTCGAAACGTCAACATGAACACGCCCTAATATCGGATCCTATACGCGGATTTACACACGGAGGTTGTCACGGGGTATATCCCACACGCTGCACCTGAGGGCTAGTGGCTACAACACTACCTCGCGTGTATAAAACCAGCATGTCTTTGCCACACACACTTCAGTATAGTTTCCTCTTCGAGCCATGGAGTCGATCAAAGCCATGTCGTCCATTGACGCTAAGGAGTGTGTTAAACTTAACCAATTTCTCCAAAGTGTCCAAAAGACACTATTGCCCCTTCAGCCGGTGCTACGTACAGCCTCCAGTTTGCAAAGCATCGCCTTAAAGTATCTCATAAAGCTTCTCGAGTCCCACTGCGGAAAGCCAACTTTTTCACAAAACAAGCCTGTTTTGCGCCATATTTTGCAGACGCAGTTGCCACTGACAGTACGCCAAGAACTGCTAAACCTCGCTTTGCATGAAGGTCGTATTTACAACTTACACCAGGTAAAATCTGTTTCTACAAATAGCTGTCACAATTGCGTACCAATAGAGAGAAACATCTAACTAATACTTTCCTCATTTCTTTAGTTGCACTTGCTAGAACTGCTCTTGTTCCCTGATACGACGAGTTTGGTCATTCACACAGTCCGTTCCTGGTACCGTATTTCCTTCTTGCAGATCTTGGCACAACAAGGACAAGGGTTACAGCACTTGCAGTGTGACGACCCCAATTGGACCCCATCGAACAATAATAATAATGGGCCTCATCTCGCTTCGCTACTTTGCCAAACCCTCGGTCGTTTAACTCAGCTGCGAACAGCCTCTCTGCGCTATTTCGCGGATGATAATTTGTTGGCCGTCATGGGGGCTCAATGCCCTCAATTACGCATTCTTGATGTGACTGGGTCACATGCCGTAACTGATGACGGCCTCCGAAGGCTGTCAACTTGGGAAGACTGCGAGAAAATCCAATCTGAACTGAACGTCACCAAGCCTACTCCCAAACACACTCGCAAGGTAAGTCCCGGGAAAGAAACGAAAGTTTAAATTTGCCTAGACTGAAAACGGACCCTTTATTTCATTGTTGTGGTCTAACCCAGACAGCCAACGCCAGCGAACGTTTTTTTGTTTGTTTTTAAATGACTACAAAGTCAGCTAAACGTGACTGCCGGATTTGTTTTCGAGGATAGCTTGTTAAATCGAGCAAAAGAAAGTAGAGCGTGCCTTTCCAATCCGAGAATCGAACGTTTTAGCCTCGCTTTCAATATATGGCTTTGGAACTGTGGTTCCACCCGACTGGTGACGTTGAAGTTTAGGAAATTTTCCGCTTCTTGCTTGACAGCTACCATTTTGTCAATTGCCAAAGGAGGAAAGTTGAAGCCCTTCAAAACTAACGAACACATCCTTGCTTATCCACAGAGTTCAATGGAGGCTTGCTTCTTATGGATGCCAAAATTAGCACACGGCCTTCGCCTCCGTCGCCACTCATGGTCATGGACGCAGTCCAAATCACATGCTCCAGCCCTGGTTAACGATTCCAACACAGTCGGACTTCAAGATCCTTCAACGAATATCTCAAAAGAAACATCTACCGAAAAGGCTCAACAACTTAATAACTCGTGCACTGGGACTCTGATGCTTGTACGGACATTGGGAACACAAGTGACTCAACCCGGCTTATCAGATTTGCAGCAAAGGATGCCCCAAGTGCAATGTAGTTAGCTGTCAAAGCATATTAATCTGTTTGTTGTTTGTTTCTTACTTGACCGAATATTCAGTACCAGAAAGCTTACTGCTTTGTCTAGTCAGACGTCTGTGCTTTATCTCCCCAATCACGTCATTTCGTCCTTAATACATAAAGCGAAAAAAGCTTTACCATATCAAGTACAAAAGTCGCTTTTCTTATCTAACGATCTTGATGTGACGTACTATAGTAGGAAATCTCACTCTTAATCTCGCCAATTGCGTCAATTCATTAATAGGTATCTTGATTGACACCATATGGCTAGAGGCTCAGGCAAACAAAAAAGGGCCTCTCTTTGGATAAGGGGCATTGACAATATACAGTTTCCCTATCACGGGTTCAAAGGTAAACCCCGCTCGAGATTTCAACACGCTGTACACAAAATTAAAAAAATCGCGAACGCGGGAAATTTTCGAGATTGGCGTGAAAAGACGTCGAAAAAGGCGCGAGATTTTGGATTAATTTAGAAATGTTTCAACGGCGGGAAATTAAACATTCGTATAAAGGAACTCTCCTACAAAATTGCCGTTTTGAAGTTCCTCCAAGCCCTCTGGGGAACGTTCGCTTTGGTGGAGCCTGGTACTGCCCGGCACCGAGAACCTCACTCCACAAAAAGGAACAAGAACAGGTTTTTGTGGAGGGAGCGTATCTAGCTCATTTACATATTACAGGTTCCCATGCCTTCCTTGGTCCCTATCCTTCAAGGTTGCACTGAATCTCTATATCTTTAGTTTCACTCCTGTGCCTTTCCGAACCCTTGGCTAGGTTTGATTGATTGCCGGGCAACACTAAAAGAAAAAAGACCAAACTGGGAAGAACCAACGGTGTTACGTGCCGTTCGGCACCGTATTCATTCTTGCCTCAGGAATGCTCAACACCGATGGACTTTCCCCATGGCTCCAGGAAGGGAGAACCCACTGACATGAAACAGGAAAGAAAGGAAATGAAGAAATTAAACTTGCCAAGTGTGGAGGGACATCGCCTTCAACGTGCTTCCAAGGTATCATATTCCATGCAGCCAAAGTTGAGCGCTGCAACGTTTCGTAAAGGCCGTCTAATCCCATTAATAATACATGGCCCGGTGGGAGAGGTGAATCGCCTGTCATGGTAAGCAAAAGTCCAAGCTCTTGCTGCAAACCGCGCACAACATCACTGGCTTCCGGATGCGGCACCTTTATTAATTTTTTACGTCAGAAAGTTCAGAATGGAGTTATAGTAATTGACTGTAGCGTACTTTTTCGCCTAGAATGACAGCGGCTACGTTTTCTTCCATTTTTTGCTTTAAGGCGGGCAAAGAAACACTACCATGGAGCATTAATGAATTCCAGCTTTCCACGATGCTTAACGTCGAACTTTCTTCTGCTTCTAAGCGCCGTATGGCTTCCAAACTAACCACGCCCACTCCACTCGTAACCAAGACCTTAAGAAAAGAAGCCGTTAATTCATAAAATAGCAAATTGAGGATAAATCTTGTTTAAAACGGCAAAAGTATTTACATGAGTATCATCGAGAACTTGTTTCCATAACCCAAAAGCTTTTAAAGCGGCTTGTAATACTTCGCTTTCGTGATTTCCCAATTTTTGCAGCAAGGCATTAGCTACTCCTACTTCCAAAGACAGATTTTCGAAGGAACTGGATGACGCACCTAAGAATATCGGCTGTTAATTTGACCTAACCCCAAAGATCGTCGCATTTAAGAGCTTACCGTTGAGAAAGGAAGCTTCAGCATTATCCAAGCTGTGTTTTAGTGTTTTCCAAAGGCTTGTATGAACTTGGGTGACTCGAGAACCAAAACCATTGACTGCCCAGTTGGGTGACACAGTATTTCTACTCTTTAGTAGACTTTCGGTCTGGTGCAATGTACGTTGCAATAGCATCTGCTGCTCCAATGCCCAGTGGATATGCTCGATTGGTAACGGCACGCCCACCAATCGGTTGAATTCTTGCAAAACTGTCTGGCAACTGCTCAAGGTGGGTTTTTCTAATAATTGTCTTAACCATCGATCCAAGGCACGTAGACGATGATGAGCCTTTTGAGATGGCGGATGCAAGCTTATAATTTCGGCATAGGGGCGCAGCAGATCTAACACGTTCTGGTGGAGTACACGTTGGCGTTTCTTCCATTCTATAGCTCGTTTTTCAAGCTCTTCACACTGTTAATATGTACAAGAGTAATTAAATTAAGACCAAGTTAGCTACGATGCTTAATGTCAGCAAGTACCTGCACCACAAAGTTGGTTTGTCCTACACCTTGCAAGAATTCGGTCACTAGAGCTAAACCAGTACCCTGGCTCGAATGGTGCGTCCATTCCATCCACGGAGAGAGGAGAGAAGTTTCGCCAGTTAAGCGTTTGAGGGCACACTTTTCGTACGCTTGTGTCCAAGCTGTAATTTCTTCCAATTGCAAGGCAATATGGCGTTTGCTTTCTTTTTCCATGGCCAGAATGTTTTGATAGATTGGCAAACGCGTTGCGTACTGGTGCAACGGATGGGCGGTGCTTGCCTGGAGTTCCTGGACGACTTGTAACTGTTCCGTAATTTGGACCAACTCGTCTTCAATTTTCTTGAGTTGACCTTTCGCCAAGCCGTACGTTTCTAAAGAGCCTTCCAATTCGCCCAAACAAGCCAACAAATCTTGCCTAAGAAAAAATAATCAATCCACAAACCAAGGTACAATGAAGAAATGAACTACTCAAGTTACAGAAATCAAACCAATTAACTAGTGAATGAATTTCTACTTGTTTGTCAGCCAATCACTCTGCATTTCAGCCAAACGTACAGCTAAGAAGGCCCAGGTCAAACGTCGCTCCAAGAGTTTCTTCTGTTTGCGCACTTTTAACGCACTTTCGGGATTCAGTGCATACAAAAGACCTGTAACAAGAAGAATTCAAAAATGCAAAAAAAATAGATTTTAAATTATATTAAAAATTAACTTTTCAATTTAATTATAAATTCAAGAAGTTCTAGGTTTACTTCTAATCTCTTACCAGGTTCATGTCCAGCAGTCCAGTCGACCAAAGGATCGTACACGAAAGCCTCGAGCAACGTGAGCAAGGTTTCTTCATTGTCTCGTAAGACAGTCATGACTTCATTGCAAGTCGACCGAAATAACCCTTCCACCCCCCACGGCCCTAATGCTCGCACTAAATTAGGTGTCAAACGACATGGCACGCACTCTGGAATACGCAATTTGGCGCCTTTTTCAAAGCACACATTGTAATCAATATGCACAATCTACGCCCAACAAAAGACACAAAATTTATTAAGTGTTACTCAAACCGTTTATGGCAATGGTTACCTCGCCCGAATGCAAATCCACTAAGACATTATCTAAATGACGATCTCCTAACCCAATCAGGTAGCCAACGACCGACATAACAGCTAGGGAGCGGCCATAACTTTGGGTTAACTGCCACCAATGCCCGGCACTGCTACTTCCACACCAGAGTTCCCTTTGGAAAAAACGAGTAATTTACTTGAAAAAAAATCTTTTAGATGAGCAAAAGGATATACTTTTCGAGCAAATCATTCGGCGTTTCTTCCATTAACTCGCTAAGAACGGTCTTCAAAGCGTCCAAGGGCCAATCGGCACGTTTGTCTGGATTTGGACTCAATCCTTGAGCTTGAAGAAGGGGTGTCAATTTGCTATAAAACAACTCCGAAGGACGCAGCACTGAAACTAATACACGTAAAAAAAAAGCTTAGAGAGTAAAAGGATGGTACGGAAATTACCTTTATCTTCATGTTGCTTCTGTTGCGCTTGTGCTTGGCGCTGTTGCCAGCGTTTGTACAGGGCATAAAGAGGCGTGGTACCGTCTACCCACTGGATTAGGCCCGAACGTGGCCCTAAGGGCACTACAGCATAATGTCGAGCTCGGAAACCAGTTTTGGTAAGCTTCTGATTCTGCTGACGATCCAGTAACGCATTGGTTATGGACACAAACTGCATAATGCGCTCATCCAAATGTAAATCTTCCAAACCTTTGAACAAGTATGTGTACCTGGCCAAAACAGGAACTCATTATATCCCAAGATCACTCCCTGAGAACAAGATCATTCTTACTTTTTACCATCAGAACCATAGAAAACCAGCTTCTTGGGTTTAGTTTTCGTTGGCAATAGAACTACAGATGATCCCAGTGACGTAATAGTTAAACCCTAAAAAAACACACACAAAAATTAAAAAAATGATAAAAGTGGCAAAAAATATTTCAACAGAAAAATTTCCAGCAGTCGTACCAATTGCTTCAATCCAGGCATTGGAAGCCGAGTGCCATTTAATTTGGCTAACGCAGGACTAAGTTGATCCAGTAGCAAAGAGGCCGGTCCGGATTTCGCATCATTTCGCTTTTGCAGTTCTCCCAAAACTTGGCGCAAAGGAGACCAACTGTGTCCCACCACGTGTGTGACAGACCAGTCCGGCTGTTTCAACCTTTCAATACCACTCTTGATCGTGCCCCCTAAGCGAGAACCAACGAGTTAATCTAGGCAAACGGCTACAAAGAGAAAGTGAGCTCACTATACCGTATTTTTGCTGAAACCAAGTCTCGTACGGTGTCTCGGGCGTACCGCCAGTAAGGAAATATAATGCTTCAAGGGTTATAACCAAGGGCTGGAAAAGTATATTCCATTTCTGCTCCATAACGCACATCTTTTTATCATCTGACCAATCCTGACGATCACGGATTTTCTCGATATCGCTCTGCAACTTGGCCATGGATTTGGCCAAATGCACTTGTTGCTGCATCAAAGTGCCCAGCCATAATTCATCCCACAGCAACACCAAACGCCTTAATTCCTTCAACAGCAAATGAGCATGGGCCATTAACGCTGGTTCTTGCTCTTCTAATGCTCCCACCATGGCTTTATAGCAGGGCTGAAGTACCGCTGCATCTTCCCTAATCTCCTCTTCCTCATTATCATTGTCTTCCTTTCCATATCCTTCCTCCGCTCCGTCTTCCTCCAATAATGGTCCCGATAAGTAATCGAGCATACCTGTACCGAGGCAAAATTAAAAAAATTAAGTGGTTTAAGTCGATTTTTCCTTGAAAAAAAGGCTGAAATGACTAACTTCGATGCACATCAGATGTTTGAGGCGTGGTCGTACACGCACTTAACCCAGCAGCGCCTACTACAGCTGGGTAAGCTAACAATTGCGGTCCTTGCGGTTCTCGAGCCAACCGACACAATAGTTCGGTTAATCGACGTCTAACGTAGGGTTCCGGATGACCCAAACGTGACAATAATTGAGGTACAATGTCTCGCCAAGGTTGAGGCGGCGTCAAGGCTAAACCCACTTCTAGAACTGGCTGCAGAGCGGGGGCGTGGCGTACCATCAAACGGAGGAGTCTCAAGGTCACCGACACACCACTGCAACCAGCCTAAACACATATTTACGATTAAATAATTTTCTTTATGAATAAACTTGTAACCCTTACTCCAGTCTGGAGTTTGAGATAGTGGAAATACGCGCGTGCTGCTTGTTCCAAAGCGCTAAAACGTTGCTTCTCGTGGGTTTCCCATAAATCAACAACAGCTTCTGTTAAAGCTTCGCCTTCCTCATCCGTGGGGGTCAACACGGCTTCTATAGCTTCTTTTACTTGTCCACGTGACCGAATTTCACTCTACAAAAGAAAACAAATAGCTTAGCAAAAACTTCGAGCCAACATTCTAACAAAAATACCAGTATAAATAAAATCCATTAATATTACTATAAAGGTAATGTAAATTATATACATTTCTAAATTAGATATACATTCTATGAATTCCAACACTCGAAAAAGTAAAATTTAATGGTAATATTTCAAGTTCTGTATACTTTTGTTGTATCCTGTTGGTCGGAGGTAATCTCGCTAGTGTCCAAACTAGCTTTATTCAATGCCGAGCATAAAACGTCGACTTCTTCATCAGTCCAATTCGAGTCCAATTTCTTGACCGTGTCGGACAGAATCGGTGAACCTTCACGTACGCTTTGGAGGCCTTGTCGGTAGCAGAAATTCCCGTAGGCTAACCATGCCTCGCTCAATGAAGGATGGCTTACAACTGCCAATCGAATCAACTGTCCAGTTACATCTTCCTTGAGAGCTTGATCTAGAAATATAGACACGTTAATTTTGACATGAAGCAGCCACTAACGCATAAAAAACGATACCAGCGAGATCCGCCAAGGTGGGAGCAGGTATGGACTGTCCGAAGTCTAGCAGTTGTTTCATGGCTTCGGTCTGACCTAGAACTTTGGCATCGGAAGCCACCCATTCCGACAAGGTCAAAATGCATTTAGGGAACAGTCCTTCGCTCAGTTTTTTGTGATTGCAACACCACTGCCAGGCAGCTCGGGACAAAAACTGGACAGCTTCTGGGCTTTTGCCTTGGTCTTTCAGGAGATGGGCGCCTTCGTAACAGAGAGCCATGTGAAGAGGAGTGGGATCTCGTTTGAGGTCTTCTATAGCGCTTTCTAGTTCGAGTATGCTTTCTGCCTTGGAAAAACACTGGAGTTTCCGTGCTGCTTGCGCCGTTTCCAACTTTAACTGCAGCAAAGCTGGCTGGCTGAAAGCCTTCGGGACTATATCCTGAACCCAGAGCGCATATTGCGAGTTTTGGAGGATCGTTTCCATGCCAGCTTCCTCGGACTGGGTCAACAACGCCTTAGCACACGGACGAAAGTTCTCTTCGAGATTTCCAGAAGTGGCTAAAGTGTTTAGCATAAACTGTAATGGCAGCAGTGAGAGCGGAGGACCTACAGTATCGTAGGGATGGTTCGCGGCTGCCACTTGGATCCAATTTTGCAAAAATTCCTTATTATTTTCCAGTTGATCTAGGGAGCTACGTGAAAAACAAAAGTTAACTAACAAAATCATCCGAAGCTTTAAAGTAGCTTACATTTCGGATGAACGCTGCAAAGTCAACAAATTAGCCATTTGCAACGTGCTCTTTTCAACTTCTGCTTTCAAAGCTTGCCAGCCTGGGACCATGTCACGATGATCTCCGAGGGTTTGCAAACTAGGAAGAAATTTCTTCTCCTTGAACTGCGCTACGGCATTAAGGAAGGTAGCATCGTAGGCTCGGGAAGGCGTAGACGGAGGGTTACAACTTTCCCAATTTTGCCAATCATCCCAACAATGTAGCGCCTTGTAACATTGTAACAGATGTTCTTCCAAGAACTCGGAATCTGCTTGACCATTATCTTCGCCAGTTCTTTCCACGACGAGCTCCCCCAATGTAAGTACATTTCGTTCCACGGTCACGTTATTCAAGCTGTTCACGTAATGCCTAGCCGCGGTCTCCAATCTAAAATACAAATTATTATAAACAAACAGCCACAAGAATTGTTTTAAAGGCTCGTAATTACTCTCCGGCAGCTTCTTTGGCTGCAGCGTCCATCCACAGCTCATAGCGACTACAGCCTTGTTGTCGCAACCAAGTTTTCAAACCTGTGACAGCTTCAGGTGATTTGAGTTGAATCAAAGCGTTAAGCACGCCTTTGACGACTGCGTGCAGCTCTTTAGATTCCTGAAGATGAGAAAAAATAATTAATATATTTCGGGCAAGTTTTAGAAAAATAAGAAAGTTACGTGTAGCGAATGGGCTAAAAGATCCACCAAACGCTGCAAACCATGGCGAAGTGAAAAGGCAGGAGCGCCCACTTGCTGGGACAGCAGCATGGCTGGTAGGCGGATTCGACTCAACCACTCCTTGCAAGTATTTTGGTTTGTCCGAAAGAACGTGCGTATAGCCTGTAACGATGCGTATAGATTGTAACCGATTGCGTACAGATTGTAACCGATTTGTAAATGAATTCTAGTTCAAAAACTTCTTTTTACCTTAACCGGAGAGGGCAAAATGACAGCGCAGCCTTCAAATGCATTGTAGCTATACTTTTCCAACGATTCTAGCCAATTCAACAATCCAAACACCCGAGCCATACTTGCTTTTTGCTCACCAGTAATCATCGATTTCAGTCCGCCTAGAATAATTAAGGTTAGAATACAATCTGTGGCCAAAAATGTCGCTGCATTACTTTCAATCGCTAAGAACGTGTCAGTGGGTTTCCCTAAGGGCGTCCGTAACTTGTTGTGTACGCAATATAAACCCATTTGGGAGCTTAGCCATGCATGGAAAAGAGGCGTGGATGGGCATGCTGACAGAGACAAAGGAAAACTCGTGTGGGTCGAGCCATGACTTAAATAATAGGTATTCTTTGCCCAGTTCTCACTACAGAAACAAGGACAATTAGTTCCATTACTATAAATTCCAGTCCAGAATTGTTTAAAACATTGGATTGATACTGTACTTGATGGGAATGGCGGTTAATATGTAAGCAGCCCACTGCCTGAACATCTCAGGATTCAGAATTGGTTCGGCTCCGGTAGCGATCCATGTCACGTGACGAATTTGGCGATGTTCGAGAGATTCGCAACTTAAGCCCATCTGCAAAGTGCATACTGGTAATCGCGCTAGAACTGCTGCACTCATTTTAGGTTTCACACAGCATAGGAACAAGGCGGTATTCTGAATGGTCCTCAAGGCTTCATCCTTTAAAAATTCAAAACAAATTCCCGGCTACCATTTACCTCTAAAAATCAATAAAAGTAATACCTCTAATGGCAACTGGCTAATCTGGATCAGCAGTGTCCAGAACTCGGAATTTCTAGCAAGTTTCGATCGCTCTAAACATTCCAAAAGCGTTGCTATAAACGTCCTGAACTCAGGTGTTTGTATCAAAGCGTTGCTGTAAGCATTTGTTTGGCTAATTAATTCCTTGCTCCATTGCCATACCAACTTTTTTAAAGATGGAACCATGCTCACCTAAAAAATTATGTTTAGTCAACGCGTTTCTTTCCAACGATTTAGGTTACTTGGCAACAAGCTGTAAGCACGCTGAGAATCGTGCTCAGATGAGAAGCCGAAGGTGAATCCGATTGGGGATTTACGAGCAAACTGGTGGAAACGAAGAAGGCGTGGCTGGCGCTGTGCACATACAACAAGTTCAAAATACCTTGACTAACTTGGGGGTGGTTTTGAAAGCAAGTATTGGGTGCCAAACGCAGACTTAATAGCTGTACCAAACTTGGATTTAAACCCCAGGTAGCCACCATAGAATTCCGAGCTTTGGCTAGAAAATTGAATAGAAATTACCAACAAAACCTGGATATCAAGTACTATATGGGGAAAAAAATGTCCTTACCCAATACTGTCAAACCTTGCAAAAGAAACAATAATAATTTCTTGGCCTGCGAAATTTGGTGGCTATTGCTCGAGTCCGCTGTTGTAATTCTCCTAGCTTCCATCAAGTGTTGTACACAGAGACTAAACAGCAAACATAGAAAACATGAAATAAAGCCTAAGCCAAACTCAAGGTCGATTACATACTTGTAAGATTCTTGGACTAACGTGACGTGTTTTACATTTAAAATAGCCTGGAGAAAGTTCAGGGCTTCGTTGATTAATTTGGGATGAAAACTGTTGGTTTCCAAGTGCTTGATTACGATAGACTGAGGACCAAACCATTCTGCCAACGAGTCAGATGGGATTTTGCCGGCCATTGAATGCACAGTCTTATTAAGGGTAAAAAAAAGAATGAAAACGTGGTAATTTTGTTAAAAAAAAAACTTTTGACTTGATACCTGAATCATAAGTTTCAATAAGGAAACCGAAGCTTCGTTGGTGTAATTCTGCGCTCGAAGCCACTGCACATGAATAAGCTTGTACAAATCAGTAGGCGCAGTGGTAACTGTACGATCTGTCAATAACGACAGTAAAACCACGCAACTTTCATTGGCTGATATAGAAATAGAAAATAAAAATTGGATAATTAAAGCCTAAATAAGATATCAGACAGTTTACCTGCTACGATTAGAGATATTACAACATCGTGTGGAGTTTGCTCGATCGTCGAGTCAGCAAGGGAAATCAAGTCAGCTAAAGAAGCAGTCAGCTTCACCAAACTATCCCCGGCAAAAGAACCATTTTGCAAACCTTTTTCTATGCCACGGCATTGTGAAATGCAGCAAAAAACTCTTCGAACACAGAAAACAACGTTAGTTATGCGATTCAAACACTTCAGGCCAATTTTTTTGTTTTTACTGCAGCAGGGCGGCTATTTTAGGTAACAAATCTTCAGGTTTGGTTTTAGCAGCTTCGCCTTCGGGAGTAGAACGGCCAGAATCAGGATGAGTCACCATTGTGGCATACGCTTCGATATCTTCCAAGAACTGCGTTAGTAGCGTCAATGAGAATGATGTATCTTCATTCCAGAAAGTCTGCAGCTCTTTCAACGCAACGAGTGTTCGCTGGCCCACTTTGGGAGGTTGCGTTGGGTCTAACTGCCATCCTACCAACATATCCACAGCGTCCTAACAACAGCGATAATTCCACCTACTTATAAAAGGCTGTATACCAAAGATTTACCCTAAAATGAGTCCTGAAAGCATCCGGAGCTCTTTGAACGAGCATCAAGATCGGTTCCAGACCTGCTAGGAAGTACTCGGCTTGATCAGCACTTTCCAACGAGCTCATCAAGCCAGACATGAAAACCTATCTCAAAATTTTAAACTCAATTTAGATTAGGTTACAAATTAAAACATACTTTCTGGACTGATCTTGATCTGGGCAACTCAGAATCAGATTCCATGATGAGAACTAGCACGTTCATTAAGGAAAGAGCCAGGCTAACATTAGTTTCGTTATGGTACTGATCCATGATCCAATTCAGATAACTACAGACAAAATGCATGACTTTATTGGGCAAATTTACGGAATGCCTAAAAAATAATAACAGCAAAGAAGAAAAACTTACGTTCGAAAAGCTTCTTCGTTATTAGCTAAGCGTTGCCCTAAAACGGCCATGATTTTTAAAGCAGCTCTCCTTGCAGTAGGGCCTGGGGCTGATTTTAACGCCAAAAACAATGATTCTAAAATAAACTCCGACTGGCGGTAAAGATATTGGCGGTTTTCTGCCAGTAGCAATGATTCCTGAAACAAAAATCCAAACGATTAGATAGACGTTTCGCTTTTGGCGGCGAAGGTACCTCCAGCTGAAGGCAACCTTGAAGAAACGCTTCTGATTTGTCTTCTTTCATTAAGCGCCTTAGTTGGCGGGAGATTCGTCCATCTTTTTCTTTCTCTTTTTCTCGATCTTGATCTATTTCTGCGCTAAATTTGGGCACAGTACGACGTCCACGATCGCGCTCTTGGCGCTCATTTTTCGAAGCTTTGGAGTAATCTCTACCTTCGTCAATTATCCCTTCCTCTTTCTCTCGCCCCGAAAGTTCTTTTTCCTGGTCTTTTCGCCTAGGTTCCTTGTACGCAGTTCCGGATCCCGAAGCCCGTTGATTGGTGAATACCAGGACACGGCGGTCTTCTTTCCAGCTCTGTGCGGTTGGGGAATCTTGAGGCTGTGCATGGACTTTCCTCTATAAAGGCCGAAACGAGAACTTAAAAACCCAAACTTCATAAAAACATCGAACTTTGTTATTACCCGTTTATCTGTAACACGTGTAGCCGGGGCTGACGTTGACGTCGCGTATGGGGAAGGGTCAAATAATTTTCCGGCAGGTGTGGATCTTGACAACATTGCTCCTGCTCTTTTATCGCGGCTATCTTGACGTCCCCAAGGAGCTGGAACCCTTTTAAGTTCCCCGTACTTGACATCTCGTTCCTCTTCATCGTCGTCTTCACCTCTGAAACGGCTCTGATACGCGTCCTCTTGACTTTCAGCCATAATAGTACAGAACTGTTGTTTTTGTTACGCAAAGAAGCAACAGTTGGAGTTGGACTTGACGTTGTTGCAATTCGCTTGACAATAAAGACATTGGCAAAGAAGCACGACACAACTTGGAGAACTAAGGTGTACACTTTCACGTTTTTCTGCTAAATTTACATTGTCGGAATTAGAGCTGTATTGCACTTCCCACATTGTTTAGGTGCTATAGATAAGCACGCCTACCAGTGAGAACACCAAGAAACGTTGCGTAGGAACAAGTGTAAATAAACTTAAATGATTTATGCTGCCATCTGTCAACTGATGCTACATTTAATAACTCACGAACTCCGTAAGCAAGCGCTCCTACCCAAGTCGTGCGGTAGACGCCAAGTAGAACGGTTTGGAGTGTTGTCAACGCAGTGAAACAAAACCCCAAAGCGAAAAAGAAGCGTGTACAGTACATCTTTGGACTCAAAAGCAACAGCGTGTTCCCAGCACCACTTTTTCTCTTCTTCCTACACCTCTTTAGCATATACTATCTGTGTCTTTCTTACTTCTGCTCACTAACTGGGATTTAGCGGGATGGAAGGGGGAGGGTTAGGGGAAGATATCCCGGAGGAAATGGGAAGTTTGTTTGAGGAAGACGAGGAGTCAGTATTCGAGGGTTTGGAGGGACTAACAAATAGAGAAGAAAATATGAGTCAGGTGGATTCAGATGTTCGGGGTATGGATGGTTTTACAACAGTGATGGGAAGAAGGGAAAAAGATAAGATCAAGAAAGCCAAGTTGACGGAAGTGAAAAAGACCACGGAAGAAGCCAGGAGTAGCNGGATGAGAGGAATAAAGAAGAAATTAGACCCGTAGCTTTAGCTTCTCGAACAAGGAGACCAATTTTGCCAAAATCAGTCCGTTCAAGGTGAACAAATTGGTACAAGAGCTAAAGTTGAAGGAGAATAAAGTAAAGATAACACGTGCGGGAGAAATGCTTGTATTTCCAAACAACCGGTCAGAACTGGAAAAGTTACTGAGAGTTGAAATGTTCGGGGTCTGAACGTGGAACGCAGGGTTACCAAGCCAAAAGCACTGATACATGGGATAGTAACAAATAGCTCCGCTCATATTCAAACAAGCAAACAATATATAAGGTTAAATGGGAGGGAGACCAAGACGAGACCAGGGCGAACCTAGACGGATTAGAAAAATAACAGAAGGCCGTGGTGGAATGAAGAATGCAGTAAGGAAATGGGAATAGTGAGGCAAAAGTACTGGAATTTCAAAAACCACCCCACGGATGAGAACAGGGAGCAATACAAAAAAGCACAAGCACAGTGCAAATGGATAGTGAGAAGTGAAAAAAGGAGATCCTGGAGGGGAAAAATAGAAAAATGGGTAACTCAAACTTGAAGGTCTGACTCTGCTTAGCTATTCATTCTCCCAACAGTGAAAGTTATCGTACTTATTGCCTGTTAAAAAAATGGCCGACGCCGGTTATGTAACAAACTCGTTTTAAAACTAAAACACGATACATGAATTTAGCTTTTCACATTCTTTCTTTAAGTATATTGTCATGAATACGTTTGAGAAGGTCATAACCAGAGCTAAAACGAGCGCGAGCGAATTCGCTCGCGCTCACGAGCGCGCTCGAATTTTTGCGAGCGATGAGCGCGAGCCGCTTGTTTCATAAATTTGCGAGCGCGAGCGGGAGCGCAAACGAAACGAGCGCACGCTCGCGATTGTAGCGCCATCTGTTGGCGAATTCCGTTACTTTATGANTAAAGTAAAGATAACACGTGCGGGAGAAATGCTTGTATTTCCAAACAACCGGTCAGAACTGGAAAAGTTACTGAGAGTTGAAATGTTGGGGGGTCTGAACGTGGAACGCAGGGTTACCAAGCCAGAAGCACTGATACATGGGATAGTAACAATATATGGAACTAGAAAAAATTAAATAGAAGAGCAAAAGATTGGGGGGCTATATGCGTGGCGTCAGAATGCTATATAGAAACAGGAACCTAGAAGACGGACAAAAGAAAAGAGAAGAGACGAACAGGTATCACTTAATTTTTCATGGAGACAGGCTACCGGAATTTTTGGAAGTGGGATATTTGAAGATCAGGGTTTACCCCTTCGAACCAAAACCANGGTATCACTTAATTTTTCATGGAGACAGGCTACCGGAATTTTTGGAAGTGGGATATTTGAAGATCAGGGTTTACCCCTTCGAACCAAAACCAATAAGATGTTATAAATGCCAAAGGTTCGGGCACATTAGCTCCGCTCATTCAAACAAGCAAACAATATATAAGGTTAAATGGGAGGGAGACCAAGACGAGACCAGGACGAACCTAGACGGATTAGAAAAAGTAACAGAAGGCCGTGGTGGAATGAAGAATGCAGTAAGGAAATGGGAATAGTGAGGCAAAAGTACTGGAATTTCAAAAACCACGCCACGGATGAGAACAGGGAGCAATACAAAAAAGCACAAGCACAGTGCAAACGGACTGAGAAGTGAAAAAAGGAGATCCTGGAGGGAAAAAATAGAAAAAATGGGTAACTCAAACTTGAAGGAACTCTGCTTAGCTATTCATTCTCCCAACAGTGAAAGTTATCGTACTTATTGCCTGTTAAAAAAATCGCCGACGCCGGTTATGTAGCATAAACTCGTTTTAAAACTAAAACATGAATTTAGGTTTTCACAATCTTTTTTTAAGTAAATTGTCATGAACAGAGCTAAAACGAGCGCGAGCGAATGTCTCACGAGCGCGCTCGAAATTTTGCGAGCGATGAGCGCGAGCCGCTCGTTTCATAAATTTGCGAGCCCGAGCGGGAGCGCAAACGAAACGAGCGCACGCTCGCGATTGTAGCGCCATCTGTTGGCAAATTCTCGTACTTTATACCATGAAGCCTTACCATCCTCCGCAGCTTGCGAGTGCCTTTTTAGCACAGCCGGATTGATTTTCTCGGCGAAAAGGTCTTGCCTTCATGACGAAAATTTAGA
>JAGJRP010000801.1:0-29091 GCA_022832235.1 Lepidurus couesii
GTGTGTAGCTTCGCTGCAACACGTCTATACCCTCACTCGGTTCCTTTGCGACTGACTGACCTTCCGCCCCTAGCGCCAGGATAGGGGATCTTACGAGCACACAAATACAGCCAATCACTTCAAAGGATCCTGTGTCGCGATGTTGTTTCTATGGGCGGTACTAAGCTTGTTTATATGATGGCTTCTGGGGAATAGATGCCCTTTGTTAGCTGTGACAACAGTTTAATATATCGTCCAGACTTTAGCCTTGTTCTGTTAGGCTTCTGTGAAAATTAGCAGGTATACTAAAGCGTAAAAGAAAAGGCCTTACTCTTCTTAAAATTATGTTCAATTTTTCTTAGGATGGATGACGACATTCAAGCTATAGAACCAAATGGTACTGTAAGTCAATCAACGGTTACTTCAGGTGCCCAAGCTCAAGACGGAGACAATTCAGGTTTCAGTCATTTTGATCATTGAAAAAAAAATAGTTACAACTTCTTGTCTCTTAGCCCGAGCTGCTCAGCAACCCCAGCAATCCAAATATGCTCAATTACTGGCCGTTATAGAAGATATGGGCAAAGATATTCGTCCCACATATGCCGGCAGTAAAAGCAGTGCTGAACGACTGAAAAGAGGCATTGTCCACGCCCGTATTTTAGTGAGAGAATGTCTGTTGGAAACTGAACGCAGTGCGCGTCAATAGAACTCTGTCATTTGATAAACTTGGCCCTTTTCTCGTTTAGAAACTGTCATGCCAGCTAAAGTGACAAGTGTGGGTGGTTGGGACACTAAACTTTATGCAGATTCGGTAGAATGTGTCCCGATAGATAGCAACATAACGTATTTTGTGTGTGGCACGTATCAGTTGCTGGAAAACTCTGCTGAGAAAGAACGAATTGGAAGGATTACCCTACATAAAACAGATTTCAAAGACACTTGTCTGGATCCCTTAGATATGTTGGAAACGTCTGGTGTTTTGGACTTGAAGTTTAACCGAAAATTGTCAGAAGAAGCTCCCTTGATTTTGACGTCTGCCAACGCATCCGGTTGCCTAGCTTTGTACTCTGTAAACCTCGAAACTCAAACAATAAGGCCAATTTCCTCTCAAACCGTCGTTGACGACGGCTTGGCGTTGGCCTGTGACTGGTCTCATCATTCCACTGCTTCTGTAGTCGTTAGCGACTCAAAGGGATGCATATCTCTCCTCCATTATAACGAGCAGCAAATCGAAATAGTTAAAACGTGGAAAGCCCATGATTACGAAGCTTGGACGACTGCTTTTGACCCATTTGATGAGCACCTAATATACTCTGGTAACTTTCTCAACAGATCATACGTTCAACGTTCAAGTCATACATTCAAGTCATACATTCGTATACCTTACCCTAGGAGGTGACGACTGCCTCTGGAGGGGTTGGGATACCAGAACGGACACTGCCGTGTTTACGAACCGTCGACATGAGATGGGAGTTACCAGCATCCAAGGCTCAACTAAACATGCCCAAATAATTGCCACAGGAAGGTACACTATCAATTTTACATTACTTTCTGAAGCTCCTTAGCATTTACTTCTCTAAATTTACAGCTACGATGAACAGTTACGACTTTGGGACATACGACGTTTGACGGCCCCCTTGGTTCAAGTGGGCGTGGGTGGTGGGATTTGGCGCGTAAAATGGGCACCCTACGACGAAAACTACTTGCTCGTAGGTGCCATGCACAATGGGTTTCATATCGTACACTTTGATCCTGATAAACCCCACCTCACCTTGGATGCGTCTTTTATGGAACATGGAAGCTTGGCCTACGGTTGCGATTGGAGTTGGCAAACTTCTTTATGCGCTGGAAAACGAGGCTTGGCTTCCTGCTCGTTTTACGACCATCTGCTGAAAACATGGACATGGGAATGTTAGCTTGTTAGAAGAAAACGATTTGCTGTCTGGGATTTTTGTAGTTTGTGCGGACGTTTTTGCTCCCTTGGTTAACGATACACACATTAGAATACAAAAATAAGACGTTTCGGGGTTTTCCATGATTCATTCATTTTACGAATACTATTACTACGAATAATAATATGTTACAATACCAATAAGGCCAGGTTTCGCCTCTATCCTCCTCTTCGCATCCATTGAGCATAATAAATTAAAGCTAGCATGCTATCGTCACGTCCTCCGCCATGCATCAGGCAGGGGGGGGGGGGATGGGCCAATTAAATAATTTAAGAATCAAATAAGTTAAAAATAATAATCTCCAGATTAGATTACAATCACGTCAAATAAAATGAATAGGTCCAACAAAAAACTATAAATTATGATTGTCCAACTAGGGCACAGCCCCGGATGATTGTTTCCCTTTTACGTCTTAGCTAATGGTGGAAACAAGGGAAATAACAACAAATAAATTACCACCGTCCAAGTTCGCCTCTGGCTGGAGCCAAGTCTACACCACAACACGTATTCAGTTATCAAGTCACGTAGAAATCGCTCGTCCCGGGGCAACACCTCCCATGCGGAGAACGATTGGCACTGCACTTGCTCGCCTGTGTTCTTTGCAATTTTCCCGGCTTTTTTCCGCGAATAATTGACAAAAAATCGTTAGTCGACGAAACATTCACACATGCAGCTGCTGGGCGCCAAAGCGGCACAGGCTTGACGAGAACGGCAGATCGCCCATTTACTCGTGGGCGGGACTTCGTCACTAACTTGCGACTTGGCAAAATTTAAAAATACCTAACAATAAAACAAAGAATTATTATTAGTTCAATTTTAGGAAACTAAGGAAAAGTGCCCAGAGATAAATATACGATTGCACTGAAGAAAATTTGAAGGAATTCGTACTTGTTCTAGAGTAGTTTGTCCTACGGAGTAATCTTCAATCTGGAAACGCACTTTTGCGCTTTCCATAACTCCAAACACGCGAGCCCAGGATAGACCTCGATCCGGTACGTGATAGTGTACCAGACCTTGATGGTAATCCTTTAATTGGCAGCCTATTTAATAAAGAAAACGGTTAATTAAAAACGGTGCAACATGGAAAAAAGGAAAATTTCCGAATTTGGGAGGAAATGTTTCTTACCAGGGAAGCTGGTTTGGATATAATCCATGAGTGGTCCCATATCAGGAATGGGGGTTGGGGTCGTGGTGGTCACAACTGCCTGAGTGGACCTTTGACTTCCTGAGCGCAGGCGAACTTCTCCAGCACCTGACTTGGGTTCTGCTCCTGATGCCATGTTCAGCGGCTCTTCGCGAGTTTCAGCGGGAGTTCCTCGCACTTTAGCGATGACGGTGTAACCCTGGCCGAACTTGTTCTTGAGGTGTTGGGGAGAACCCAAACACTTGAACTGGCCATTGACCATGATGGCCAGTCGGGTGCAGAGAGCTTCGCACTCCTCCATGCTGTGCGAGGTGAGTACGATGGCTTGTCCATTGTCTCTTACTTTGGCAATCGTGTCCCATAACTGTCGTCGAGCCACGGGGTCCATTCCGGTGGTCGGTTCATCCAAGAACACGATAGGCGGATCGCCTACCAAAGCAACTGCAGTGCTTAACTTCCTTTTGTTTCCTCCGCTGTGTAGAAAAAGAAACGAGTAAAGAAAACCGCAAAACCTGCACAAGCACAAGAAAATACCAACCTGAGGTCTTTGACTTGCTTATGAATGTGTTCACGCAGCAAGAACTTGTCGGTCAAGTCTTCGATTAAGGCTTCAATGCGTCCTTCGTCCACCCCGCGCAAACGGGCAAACATGCGCAATGTTTCCCGTCCAGTCATTTCTTCAATGGTGGCATCAAATTGGGGACAATAACCTAGTCGTCTTTGGACTTCCTTTATGCTGCCACGAATGCTGTAGCCGTCCAGAAAAGCGTCGCCGGAGGATACCAAAGCATCTCCCGTTAACATTTTGAATGTGGTAGTCTTTCCGGCTCCATTAACTCCCAACAATCCAAAGCACTCTCCTCTGCGCACGCCCAAACACAAGCGATTCACCGCCAAAAAGTTTCCATCATAATATTTGCTCAATTCCCTGTTAAATTTTCAAAACAGACCGATTAATAATCTTCACAAACATGTAACTCTTTAATTGTTGAACGTATAAAGTATTTTAAATAATATTTCCTAATTTAGTATTTATAGCGAGTATTCAGTAATTTGCTTATCGCATAGCAACGTAATTATTTTAAGTTGATCATTATTTAAGTCATTTAATTTAATATCTACCTAATAACGAGGTTGTTGCTATTGAGAAGGGTAGAGAGAGGGGTGCCAAGGATTAGATCCCTTTCCTTAGCCACATCACTGTCTTCTGCTACGATAATTTCCCCATTTTCTGCGTCGATGCGTTCATCTTCCAAGGCGGCAGGCGGTTGAGTATATGATCCCGTAAGGAAGTACTTGATTCGCTCGCAAACTTTCATTTCAACCAGTAACAGAATCAAAAAGAAGATGCAACCATCTACGGCCAAAAATACCAGCATGCGACCAATACCGAGACCCTCCCATCCCAACAAGTTCTCGTTGTACTGCACACAGGGTGACGTGCCACATTTGCCGGTACCTTTAATTCAAATACAAAATGGTCAGAATTGTAATTAATCCTTGGCGAAAGAAATTAAAAAGTAAAAACATACTTTTGCAGCAGGGGTTGGGCTTGATGCCCGATTCGCAAGCCATCTGAATCCAGACGTTGGTACAATATTCCACAGCCTTTGTATTGGTATACAAGTTATTGAAGCCCATGCCGAGACTGTAATTAGGTAGGACGAGGAAAACCCAGTCCAAAATTTCAGCCGCATTCGTCAAGTCCAATTCGGGAATTTGGAGAATCACCACCGTAATGAGTGTTGCCATACCTTATAAGAGAACAAATAAATAAAGGATGAATTATTTTTAGATAATTTAAACATACATATAGAAAATGAACATAAATTTACGTTACGAAAGCAGACGAATGGAAAACTCTTATGAGTAGGAGTTTTCTTTTTGTGGTTTTAAGGTTGAAAAAAGTTAAAATATACAATTCATACCTGTAAAGATGTTGAACATGGTGATTCGGGTGAAACCGGAGGCAGGGATGGAGAACATGAAGGAGAACAAGTACATGAGGGGCAGCATGGCCCATCCGAAGACCACGAAAAGGAGGAGCATGCGTCCCTGTTGCGCTGCAGTCGCATAGCCGTCTTCTTGAAACGCGATGAAAGTGAGGAGAATGCCGCAACAAGGGATGAGGAAGTTGACAAAGTCCCAAGCCAAGTTGGCTAGCCAGAACGTGAGCACGTGGACACCGCTGACGTACTGCAGATGTTTAGCTTTGCTTACGCGTTCTTTCACCAAGAACAAGAGGAAACTGGCTGCTAAGAAAGCCATGCCAAACGAGACGTTGAAACCCACTTGGAAACCCAAACTGTTGCTGGAGGTGTCGTGATTCAATTTGCTAAAGTCATCATAAGGGAGCGGATGATTGGATACAGTGATGGTGTAATCCTCACTCCGGGTGTAGAGTTGTAAAAGAGCGTTATGGAGCAATCCTAGGGTTACGGGAGGGGCGTGGAAGGGTTGGTTGTTAAACCACGCGATAGCTTTCAGATGACCAGCGTGTTGACCTGGTAAGAGGGTCAAACCTGCGATGTAATGCATGCTAACACCTGGTAGATCATCGGAAGCCTTTTCTATGTAGTAATCGGTCATGGTCAGGCCTTCGTCAACGAAATCCACTTTGTTGGCCGCGGAACTGTTCAGCTGCTGCGCATAAGATGCGGCGATGTCGTAAGCCAGGGAATCATTTGCAGCTACTTCAACGGAGGTCACAGTTCCCATATATTGCTATGCATATAAATAAAATTGATAAAAAAAAAATTCCGAGGTTAGACAAATGTAACTTACATCCAAGTTAGGCTGCAGAGTTCGTGAATCTTCTACTCCCGGCAGCGTTTGTACGACGATAAGACAGATAACCAAGAAGAATACAGGGATGATGATTTGGGAGACGAACAGGATCCAATTGCGAACGATAAAAATTGACTTTTTAACCAACATGGCCCACAGTTGTTGAACGAATAAGGCGAATCCTTGTTTCCGGTAGTTTTCGACGAGCATCTGTACAGAATACGAGTGACCGTGCTTGAAAAAGCCGGTCGAGATTTCGCTGGGCAATGACGATTCTAGAATAAATATCCACTCTTAGAAAGGTCGCTTTATAAAGCTAAACGAGATGAAGATTTACCTCCAACTAAGGAAGCACGATGGGTTTCGGTTTCAGGAGATTGATGGCGTGAAAAGGCCTTGGTAATGGACAAACGAGAGCGATGACCTGGCTGTCCGTCATCAGCCATAACCTCAACTTCGGCTTCAGCAGCTTTTTCACCCACACTAAGAAAGAAATAGGATTTTAGAATAATGTAACTAAAGCATAATAAAAGTATCTACCGAATAAAGACCTCCTCCATAGTAGTGACGGAAGCCCCATAACTGGATATGCCCAATTCTTCTCGTTTCTCTTCCAATTCTTGGAACAACTGCTCGAAAACGTGACAACGGTCACTGGAGAGCACGTAGGATAGTTCTGCGCCCACATTTTGGTCAACAGTTGCTTCGGGAATGTATTTCCGCATGACCTGGGTGACGCGATTGACGTCACAACTGGCGTCCTTCACAATCACCAGATGGTAACCCGCACCATATTTCTTTTTCAAGAACAAGGAAGAGCCGCAGCACTGGATTTGACCAGAAGCCATAATTGAGATGCGGTCGCCTAACAAATCCGCTTCCTCCATGAAGTGTGTCGTGAGCAGTATAGTTCTTCCCGTCTTCTCCGCCTGGAAACATAAACATAATAAACGTTAAATCAAAGTAAAGAAAGAGAAAAAAAAGTATACCTGTAGCAAGTCCCAAGTGGATCGACGAGCCGAAGGATCCATTCCAGAAGTTGGCTCGTCTAAAACGACCACTTTGGAGTCTCCACACAATGCAATTCCGACTGAAAGTTTCCGTTTCATGCCCCCGGACAACGTACAGGACATGGCCTGACGTTTGTGTTCCAATTCCAAAGCTTTGATCATTCGATCGCTTTCCGCTTTTACGCGATTGGCAGAAAAGCCCTTCAACTACGTAAACATAACAGTACTTAGTAAAATTAAAATCGGTTGACCGTAGAACATGGAGTAATCAAGTTTTTTTCTTACCTTGCAGAAAAACTCGAGATGTTCTTCTACTGTGAGTTCATCGAAAAGGATGTCGTGCTGGGGACAAAGTCCCAGGCTGCTTCTGACGCCCTGGATATCTTGGCAAATGTCATAGCCATTAACCAAAGCAGTGCCTCCAGATGGTGGAAACAAGCCTGCAGATGTCACATTAATGTACTGCCTTCATTTAAGAGAAATAAAAATAATTATACCAGTTAGCATGCCCATAGTGGTCGTTTTACCGGCCCCGTTGTGACCCAACAGAGCGGTAATTTGGTTCTCATAGACGTTCATGTAAAGGTTGTTAACAGCCAAACGTCCTTTATTACTGTATGCCTTCAAAGTGAAAAAGTAACATTGAATAACTAATTCAGGGAAAAGGTATATTATTATACCTTAGTTAAGCCACGGATTTGAATGCCAGCTGGCAAGCCTACAGGCTCTTCTTCAAAGAACTCAGTGGAGGGTCTTTTGGTGGCCGTTACCGATGCATTCAGTCGGGAATCATAATAACTGCCACACCAATAGCTCTTCTGCAAAGATTAAAAAAAAAAACACAATTACAGCTACGGGCCAGACAAGTCTTATTGGCAAGCTTACGGTGACGGGGAAATACCAGGGTTTGGGAACACCAAACTCGCCCGGAAACACAGCTTCGATGTACAAAGCGAAGAAAAGGTAGATTGTGGCGTCAATGACCAACATGACCAGCACTTCGCCAAAGCTGAAGTCATCGTCAGGCGAAATTCCATTCCACAAAGTTTCCCACTGCACTCCAGCGCCTTTGAAGCAAAGTAAACGGTTTAGGAAACGCTAAAAAAATTAGGTAAAAAATAAATTTAAACTTACTTGCTCCTTCGAACATGGTGATGAGTTGGGAGGCAAAGGCCATAGCAGTGTTGGATAATAAACACGCCAGGATTTTATTGTTTTTGGACAAAGTGGCGTATCTGATCTGGAGGAAAAAGTAAGGGCAGTAGGACACAAACCAAATGATCCCTGCTCCAGTGGCCGCCGAATTAGCTGTAAACAAAAACGAATTTCCCCCAGTTAGTTTTCTCCTCGAAATGGGAAAATCCAATGTAACGCGGTAAGTTTACCTTTGGAGAAAAAGACGGTCATGAGGAAACAGAAACTGATGCTCGTGATGGTGAAGATAAGCAAGAAGACAAAGAACAAAGAACCATCCGACTTCTCTAAAACTGCCAAGCTGCCTTCTCCGTACCAACGAACTTTGAGCAGAATGGTAATAAAGATGATGGTCACGACAAGGAATACGAAGGACTTGATGAACCATGCTGTCCAATGGAGCCAATTTGGCAATCCCATCATCTTCATCGACTCCTGTTCATTAAAATAATATTAGTCATTTTAAAAGCGGGCTCAACAGAAATGCAAAACAAACTTCACGAACCAAGTTGCACGACTTGCATTGTCCTACTCTTTCCCTTGCAAAAACTCTACCCAATTCCCCCCCCCCCTCCCCTTCTTGACCTTGACATTACCTATCCGTTCCATTCACAACGATGTGTTACGTCACAAGGTCACTTAAGTTCAGACCGACTGTAGTGAAGTACAGGAATCGTAACAGGTGCAAAACACAGCCAGTTACACGCGCCATTAAAATGAAACCGAATCTTCCCCCGACATGCTACTGGTTTGAAGGCTAAGATAAAAAAAAATGAAAAATCGATCACTTACTTTTAAGCGCTTTTCTTTTTCGTGGACTACACTCTTGACAATATTCAAAGCCGGGTAGATAAAGCTGAGCATGATGATAAGCGGGAGCCATCCTTGCAATGCTACCAAGAACTTGTCATCGGCGTAAGGCGGATACGGATAACGGCACATGTACACATCGATATTGCTCAAGTCTCTTTTGGAAAGCGTTTCCGTTATGATTCGGCTGATGCCATGCTGCAGTGTCAAGAATCCTTCATGATAATAACCTAAATCCAACCAGTTTTTGTTTGTTTGTTTGTTTACGGCATTAGCAAAAGATCGCACGTCTTCTACAACTTGTATCCTTTTTGTTTACCTGGATTCCCGCCTTCGGTTTTATTCTTGTAGCGAGGTCCAGGTAGTTGGAAAACGGGGAACTGAAAGTCGGTCATCCAAGTTTCTACCGGGGACCAAGGGCTGCGGTCAGGATTGTCCAGTCGGGGGCTTCCCTTTAGCCGGATTTTAAACTATACAAAAGCCGAAGAAAGCAGACGTTGAAGTTTTCTCTTTCCTTTCTATATTTTCTCTTTTTCCCCATAATTCGAGAAGAATCCGGAGACGAGTCCCTTTACCTTGATGTCTGGGCTGAATCGCGTTCCATTTTCCAAGAACTCGCCAGTGAAAACAATTCCACCAAGATAGTCCACGGAACTCGAGGTAAACGCCTGATTATAATTCTCCATAATGTTATCTACCATAGCTTGCTCATTGGCAAAACCATATCCTAAACCACAACAGACAATTTTAGATAAAAATTCAAATAACAAGCTTAGAATAGCTAACCTTCGCTTTTCACATTGATGCGAGAAGCCAATTTTTCCATGACCTGTTGAACGGCAGTATTGTTGGGAGCCCATGCTAAAGGCCAACGACTGGGGAACAAGTCGAACGGTAGAGCCGTGGGTAACGTGGCCGCTAAGGAGGCGTATTGCGAAATATCTGGGGCATCAAACTTAGCTCCCACTTTGGGCAAGGGAATGTTGAATATAGACGTCCTACTCGATCACACGTTTTTTTTAAAGAACTGTCCCATAAGGAAAAAAATAAAAATAAAGGAAGGCTTACTTGGGAATGAACGGTAGGTGTGCGATGGAATAGTCCGGGTAAATAGTGGAGTTGCCGTAGAATTCCGCGGGCGCCAAATCGCGGATTATGACGAGTAAGGAGGCGAAGAAGACAGGTAAGGCAATCTCGACGCACGTTTGGATCTTGTGTCGCTTTTGCACTACCCAGTTCTTCCAAAGTAACAAGCCCAACTTGCTGACTCCTGCAGCGGGCGTCGCAGGCGTCCCACTCGCGTTTGGCGACGTCATACCCATGCTCAAGCGCGCACCAGACTGATTCACGAACATCGGCTCGGTCCGACCATGTTTGCCAGGTTCCACTTGGTTATCAATGCCACTCGGACGCTTCATTGACACTCTTCTACGTTGAACTGTCTCCTCTTGGACTGTCTTTCAGATAAGTTCTCCGGCTTTCGACTTTGGGACAGGAACACGAAACTCGAAAAAGCACGAGGAAAAAGGGGCGCAAATCCCCTGTTTTCTTGATAAAGTAGGTGAGTGCACACTAACGGTTATATCACACAACGTGACCACAGTCATTGATTCCTGCGTCGTTTCCCGTTGGCACCAGTCATGGTTTTCCGGATCTGTAACACAATTTTCAAATTAGTCACTTTTATTTAGAACTCAACTTGCGACTTGGAGAGTCTAAATTACAACTGAAACAGGCTGGCAAGAAAAGCTTCATACAACCCGAGACCGCGAGAGGACACTTTCAAGTTCAAGGAGAGACGGGTCCGGTTTGTACAGTAAGCAAACTAAGTATCGCACCATACCCTTTTCAAATTGACCAATGACAGTGCTTGGCATCATTTGGACCAATCCTGTCGTGTCTAGACCACAACTACGCTTATGCAGGGCTCTCAACACTATAACCCTTCTAAGCTCCCCAGTCAACTAAAGGACAGGTCATTCAATTAAATGACATTTAAATTTGGCGAAATGAATAAAATAATCTATTTTTGTCAAAAATATTATTATTTATTTTAATAGCTTATATTTCCCCCTCCATTTTGGCGAACCGCTTCCAACCTTCTTGGCATTGATGAAGGGGGACATTTAAGCTATTAAAATAAAAAATAATATTCTTGAAAAAAATATTTTTGACAAAAATATATTATTTTATTCATTTCGCCAAACGCTTTATTGTTTTGCCCTTTTTGCCAGGTAGAGGGATTAGCTTCGCTACTAAATGCCATTTAATTGAATGACCTGTCCTTTAGTTGACTGGGGAGTTTAGAAGGGTTATAGTGTTGAGTTGAGAGCCCTGCATAAGCGTAGTTGTGGTCTAGACACGACAGGATTGGTCCAAATGACGCCAAGCACTGTCATTGGTCAATTTGAAAAGGCTATGGTGCGATACTTAGTTTGCTTACTGTACGGTACTGGCTGACGAGAAATAGAGAGGCCAAGGAATGCGGGAACCAGGCCTCCTTATTTCAGTCCTGGCAGCTTCTCGTAACAGTTTTCCATATTTCCACCATATTTCCACCATGGAGGAATACGAGTGTGCCCCCCTACCCCCAGCGGCGATAAAGCACCGTTAGGTCGCAAGAAAGGCCTTGGCTTTTAACTTTACCTGTGCCCAACCCACTACCTGCCTCATTTCCATATTAATACAAACTAACCAACTCGACAGCCGTTATTAGAATCTCTTTTCTCCTAAACAAGGAAAGGAGATCAACGAGAAATGATCGTAAACATTAACTGCCCCCACTTCATTTTATTCCTTGGTTGCAGATGGCGTTCCATTTTTCCTCGCCACAAAAGAATAATTATTTTCTACTATTGGGACGCATTTCGAGGAAAACGACAGAGCGTCTTCCTGAGTTACTCAGGCATCCTAAAAAATGCACAATTCATTTTTAAAAGTGGGCGGAAATAAGGGAATTTCATATGTTAACCTGGTAACACCAAAAGCAGCCCTTGACCTTCTACTTTTTGTCTTGTTGGGCATATGCCTACACATGTATAGTACATCCTCAAGAAACCCACTGAGAGGCGGACAACGAACCTATTTCTATTTTTCCTACTCTTTTTTTCTTTTGGGCAACTTCATCATGGTTTTCCCATGTCGTCTTAGCCAGGAAACGAACCCGGGTACGGCCTACCCTGGGGCTCATGGAATGCCTTGACCTGACACCAAAGCCTACATTCTGGTTTCGATTTGCGTAACTCACGAGATGCTCGGAAATCTTCTGCAGTGTTAACTTTGTTAAAAGAATGGCGAAGGAAGACGTGGGTCGTTACAAAGACATGCAATTGCTAGTAAGAAAAACTTTCGCTTTCCAAAGTTTTTTGGGGGAGACACGCCTCGTTCAACGTATATAAGTAACAATATAGGCGACAAATATCACGCAGGAAGTCCTCCACCCTTTACTTTCTGAATGCATGTCGAGTTCCTTCGTTGTTAAAAAAAAATAGCTGCGTTTGGTTATCAAAGGTCACAGGAAACATTTCGCTAAACAAATTTTACAATGATGAAATAAATCACTTTGGCTGGTGAGTCACGACAGAGCAAATGTTCGACAGATGAATAAAGCTACTGCCTTAGACTTAAAAACTCCGGCTTAGTACTCAAAACAAGTACCTTGCGGGACAAGTTTGGCTGCCAAAAATGCTAGACATCTGGCTCAAATTCTTTTTAATTTTAAGCACTTTAAATCATCAAACTAATCGAACCAACATAACCCGTCCAAACACAAAAAGTTAGTCTTTTGTCCCCAGTTATGTAAGATCCATTTCACGTATCTCATGAAACAAAAAGTGTAAAAACTAGAAGATTTTCTTTACAAGGAACTAGATGTATAGGATAACTGGATAAGGTAAATTAATTCTGAACCAAAATGCTGAAAATGAAGATGCGGAAAATAGTTATAGAAAAACGTGCAGAACAGGTGTAGAAAAACGAACTCGGCCTAGATTGTGGTCAGGCAGGACTGAAGCACCTAAGATCGACCTCAAATTCCCTTGACTCTCACAACTTCTTCAGCCCGCCCTGCATGTAAATGAGGCTACGGCTTCGGGTTTCGGGAAGACGTTCAATGCAAGTAGGTCAAAGAGCGAGGAAGACAGTGACGGTGGTAAGTATGGAAAAAGAGGCTACACACAGTCCAAACCTGTTTCTTTGAATGGAAACTTTTTCAAACACTTTTGGTGTGTGTACGGGCATTCACCTGGCTAGGACTGACCCCGAAAGAGCTGATGGTTTTACACAGGTCGATTTAAGAATAAAGGACGCACGCGTTGCCACATAAAACCTATCCCTGCAATCAAGAGAGAATGACTTGGCAAGAAGAATTCCAAGTTGACTTTTGGAATGTTACGTAAAGAGTGCAGCTGTACTGATAAGCGTTATCGTTGATTAGTACCTATTAGAGCTTATATTGCAAAGTGCCCTTGGTTATTTCTATAATCACGGCTTCTAAGGCTTGTGAAGTGATAAAAAGGGACCCTTAAACTGATATGGGTCATTTGTACTAGCCCCCGAGGGGGAGAAGACACAATCCTCCGGTCGAAAGCTCCACTTTCTTCTGGAATGTGGTTAACCTGTAGGAGAAAAGTCCCAGTGGTCTCCGACTTTCCCGCAAAAGTTTTTTCCTGAGAAACGGTCAAAAACTATGCCAATACCATGAAGGGAAGGTCAAGGACGTGGGTCGCGGGCCACTGACCTTATGGTTGAAGTTTTAAAAAAGGTACAAATCTAACGGGACCTTGCTCGGATTTTCTTGAAGAACTACAGTCTCGCATTTTTAAGTTGTACTGTGGGAGGTTCTCATGATCAAAAGTGTCAAAACTGATCAAAAGTGTCAGATTGAGAAAGTAGGCCAAAGGTCGAATGGGATGTAAAGTGGGAGCTAAGAAAATAACAGTTTGAGAAAGTTAGTAACACCCAGTAAGTCCCCTTTGGGGTCCGAAAAGCATTTCTCCCAACTTCACAACACCTACCGAGAGTACCGAGAGGGCAGAATGAAGTGAAAATTGAGGTCTGACCAGATTGACACAGAGCGAACGCCTGAATCTAACGGATTCAAGCCATGTGGTTACGCGTTGAGGTCACCAACTTCCCTATTCTCTTTTTCCCAAGCCAACCAAGCCAGACAAACCAGTGTGGATACTGCGGATATACGCAAAGAAGCGTAGAGCATATCTCCAGCAATAACGGTGCATGGCATTGGGCCATGCTTCTGTCTCCTACTTGCTAACAACGTAGCTCTTTTTTGGCATATCCGCATAGTTTCTAGCCGTTTCGGGTTACAGTTCATTATTATATTTTCGTGTCACTCAGAAATGAAAACTATACATTGAAGGATAAACACTTACCAGTCCTGGAATGTTGTTTAGATTCAGTTCAGGATAAATTATGGTATAGGTCTGAAGACTTTCCGCGAAAATCCAAAATTAAAGAGACAACAAACGGCACCACAACACAACCTCAACGATACACTTGCCCAATAAATAAGGTAATTAATTAAATAACAATAAGCTAGAAGCTGCTAAGTGTCATGCAGCTAAGTCAACACTGCAATCACACTGCACTCTCGAGAGTTTATGGTGCGTGTTGTGAACCGGTGTTCGGCGTAGATGGCAATGGCCCTGATACTTCCTGGTTCGCTTTTCCCAACCCGTGAAGTCAGGCAACAGCTTGGGAAACTTGTTGGAAAAAGTACCCGCCCCCTCTAACGAAAGAACAATCGCCCACAGCTACACCAGTAAAAGGATACTATGAACAGGTGAGAAAGAGACTTGGAACCATCCCCCCTTTTTTTTCGCTTATCAAACGGGTCCAAGGAAACCAAGGAATGACCACACAAACAGCACATCCTACTGATTCAAGCAGCACACTACACATACGTGTCCCAAAACAAACCGGAACGATGGTTTGACGTCAGAAAGAGGGTTATAGAAACTGGATGCCGGCACAGAAAGCGGAACGTGTGAAGCGATCCTCAACGTAAAAGCATATGCAGAGCAGGAGAAAGCATTCTTGGTGTTGTCCAGGGAATCCCATTAAGGATTCGAACAACGTCTTTCCTAAAATACGACAGAAAAACCCAACACGGACATGAAAGTAAAACCCCTACTTTTCAAATCAATGACCCGGTCGATTTTCAAGAAGCAAGGGAAATCAGTTGGGCTTATATTTACTACAGGATTACTTATATATTTGCAAATCTTAAAAGAATACCGTATTTATTACATTTTACCACATTCCAAGCTAAAATATATGCCCCTTTTCCTGTTCCACGTCTGTCGGGCAATACTATAACCCACTTTTTTGCCTGCCCCACAAGCTTTTTTCCTTCTTTTTGTACCCCCGCGACGTTTATGCCCTTATCTTATCAGATCCTAGCTATAGAGCAACTTGCTGGGGCCTAACTGTAAAACTAATTTTGTACTAGTTGCTGTTTCCTTTCTTTCCTTATTACATACCAAACAAAGTTATCCCGCACAAGGAAAGAGATCTAGATGCGGGCCAGTAAGCCCAGCAAGATGACCATTGCCACGATCGGCCTGGAAAGAATTTGGGTAGCAGCATTACTTTCTTTCGCTTCCAGACTTCGGCTAGTTGACGTTACGAGTGCTAATATACGAACAGGAGAGCCAGAGCCGCCACGAATCTTCAAAGGTGCTACCAGTAACAGCGCTCCACGGGCTGGTACTTTCGACAGGTTCTGTGTAGCGATATTTTCGAGACCGTAGACTCCAGTCGAGTACAAAATTCGATGAACTGCGAAGGTTCGGGATTGACCATAATCTACAGATGCGGTATCAATGGCGACCCCTGATATCTCTCTCTCCGTCACGAGCCACAATGTCGTCTTGGGATCCAGTCCTTGAAAACAAAATTACAAGGGATAAGTGATATCAGTAGGTAAGTGAAATCATACTGATATTATATAATTTTTCGAACTACTGTCCTGCAACGATAAGATTACTCATGTAATGCACCAGGAAAAATGTTGTTCGTTGATCAGATTCCTAGACTAAATATTACATATTTCAGGAAAAGAAGGGAACAAGCGTAAGCTTATAAGCCGTTACCAATTAAAAGCGAATCCGGAACTATGGTTGTAATTTACGTAATTGAATTATACTGAAATCTATTGGTATTGATGAAATTAACAAAGTATGTTAAACCTATTGAATTGCTTCGTTTTTCAATCAAACGATCATTATTTGTAGCACGCAACATATTTTAAAATTTTAAAAACTTACAAAACGAAAGAGTTTAAAATAAAAATACGGAAACTTAATACAGTTTTGGAATAAAAAGAAGGCCAAAGATAATTAACGTAATAGAAAATCATAAAAATCACAATCGCTGGAAAGAGTCATAAAAAAAGGCAAAAGTTTCTGTTTAGGTCGTTTTTATTGATTTTCAATACCCGGGAAATGAAGAATTTCTGGATGGGTAGTGTTAGATCCAAAATAGGAATGACGATCCGTCCAACGTGAACCCCAGCCCGTCCAGAACATGACTACGCCCCCTTCAGGTAATCTGCCATGAGTTATCTCCCAAGTTTGCACATCTTCGGGCGAAATGAGATAGTCTGACTGATTCCCAACTTGCTGACGTAGATCTACCACGGCCACTGTTTAAGAGATAAGTTTGCCAACATTAAGTATTAACGTGTTGCTGAAAGAAATTTCGGTTGTATCTTACGGGGGACTAGAAGACGTTGAACAGGAATACGATCCACGCTCCATGTTCCCTTGGAGAAATGAGAGGGTGCATCTAGATGAGTGCCTGTGTGCTCCGCCATACAAAATTCATACGCTTCGTACCTTTGAGAGAATCCAAAACACATAAATCAGAAATGGATATGACAAAAAGCAAAAAAAAAATAGACACTATACCAGTATTTCCCCGTCGAAAAGTTGGACAGACGACTGGCAACCGAATCAACATCCATTTCCCGTTCCTCGGCCACGGACCGCCATCCTTAATAGAAATAAAGACAAGGAGTCATCATAAATTTAAAGCTTTTCGTGGACGCTTTGGAAGAAAACCCAGCGTTCCCACTCGCAACAGAACAAGAACAAAACAAAATATAGACTCAACAGGACACAAAACCAACACAAATGAGTTGCGACAACTGGAACGAATGCTAAGACCCCACGTCAACTGTTTCACAACACACGAAGAAAAAAATCTAGAACATACCGGCTTCACTGGGTCCTGTAACCCCGCTGGTAAAAGCAAAAGAACGAACTGTTGGCCAATGCAAAGTGTCTGGTCCCAGCGCGTATGTCAGATCCACTACTTGGAATTCAGGCCAATCCTGAACACCGGCAGCAGTACTGGCAAGCGCTAGCGTTATTGCTGCCAGGCACCACGTCAACTCCATCATCATTCCCATCATGAACATGCAGATTCCGTGACTTGGAGACAAAAAGCGAACGAAAAGGATGTCAAAATAAGCACACGAAGATAACAAGCTCGCTAGATAAAACACGGCATGGATTTTTGGCAAAGTGCTGCGTTGAAAGGGGAAACGTATTCCTTTCAGGGAGTGCCCAGGAGTAAAAGACGATGTGACTTGGAGGCGACTCCGTTTCGACCTGCAGTCTAAAAGGTTCAAACTGCCGTAAGTCAGACGTGGGAAATTTTAGGAAAACGAGAATTTTTCAGGTAGAAAGGCTTTCTAAGACACCCAATTTGGCTCCCAAAACCTATACTCCTTTATTTGGATGAAAACTGTCAATGTATACACTTTCTCTTTCTCTCTCACACACAAATACTTCAATTATGCTGGTCTTGTTCAAGTCATTCACAAAATAGCGTCTTTTAGGGAAAACAAACCAAAAAGAACACGCAAGCTTGAAGGTCCTTTGTCATACGTGTTGGAGCATTGATTCGCAATCCTGTGCAGCAAGCTAAGCCATGTCTTTGTTTTCTCTACTAGAAATAACTATAGAATCTTGAGGACTCGGCTACTGTTCTCCATTAAGGCACAGGTGCAACAAATCCACTTTGTCTTTCCCTAATCTTAATACGAAACTGAGAAATTCAGTAATATATATTGACTAGAATATAAGTCTGAACAGAATTGCCTTTTTTGGTGCGTTAAAAGAAAAATACATATTGCTATCTGATTGTGCCAACAGAGATCAGTTTCCATTTCACTTTTTAACCTTTCCGTATTATAAACATATAGGATGACCTGCACCCCCGATTCTACTCGCGTTTCGTCCGAAGTCCCAAGCTCAGCTCGTGGACTTCTTTCAAGCACAAAATCCTCTTTCTTCTTCTATCACAGTCCCAGAGCCACCATAACAGGCTCATAAGTGAAGAAATCCATATTCCATGGGGAAAATCAGACTGGTCGCCAGAGCCACGCCCCTGCAGCTAACCATCCTAAGATCAGCGAGCGCCAAAACAACGAAGATGACCGAGGCTTCGCAGCGCTGGATAAGGCGGCCACGTGGCAATGGACATCGGCATTTCCATGCATCTCCATCAAACGCCCTCTTTTATTCTTATTGTGAAGCGAGGAGCCCGGCTCAACGCACTGCAAATTGCGTAGCGACCCGGCAAAGGCGTCAGTTAGAATGGCAGGGTCCACAGCTTGCGTTTCGCGTAACCAGCGACGCAACCACGTACTCATCCAGGCTAAATCGCAATTGCAGAGCCAGGGATTATCATCCAACCACAAGCCACCTAGAAGATAATGATTACAAACAAATAATAGACTCGGGAGTTAAAAATCATAACTTTATCCCCAAAAATGAGAAATACCTGACAAGTGTCGCGTGTGAGAGAGAAAATCAGAAATGTTTGGGGGCTGTAAGACACCGCGTGTTAAAGTCTGCAACTGGTTGTGTCGTAAATCCAGTCCCAGGCTAGCGACACCTTCTAATCCGCTCAGTAACCCATCAGGCAGTTGCCTCAGCAAGGTTCCATGGATGCTCACGTGAAAATGCGGCGCTGTATACAGTCCCAAACGCGCCAAAGCGTCCGGATGAATTAACCTTAAATGCTGACCTGTAATTTCCAGCTCACGAAGCTTTGGAGCGACCGGTGGATTTGCTAAATCCGCCAGCTGGGAGGCCAAGGCGGGTACCCGAAAGTCGATTGCCAGTTTTTTAATACCATGCAAACCTGTCAAGAGGGTCGACAAACTGGGTCCTGGCCAGTGCTGCATTCTCAGGGTATGCAAGTGGTACAAGGAACTGAACGAATCGGCATCAATGTGTTCCAGCATGGGTAGCGGTTGCAAATTGAGGATCTGGAGCCGCGAAAGGGATGTGAAGCTCTCACGATTCAAAAGACGGATGGGATTGTACGACAAATCCAGGTGTTTAAGCAAAGGTGCTTGGCTCCAGAGCAAGGCTGGAACCACACTCAGCTTATTTCGGGACAAATCCCACGTTCGCAAGCTGTCCAATGTGACGGGAGCTATGGGAGTAGGGCCACTGCTGGCCGGAGTGTATTCCAATGCATTTCCGGACAGGTTTAAAGTAATCAGATGGGGTAAAGGTAGCGCAGGCCAACGGACCAGTCCCGCGTAGGCCAGATGCAGGTCTTTTAACTTTTGTAGATAGTGAAAAAGCTCTTTGAAGTTGGCACGGATTGGGTTGAAGCTCAGGTCGAGCGTAAGTAGCGTTCCCAGTTGGGCAAAGACATTATCTGGAAGTAAACTTACGCGATTACGAGCCAAATTCAATTGGAGAAGATTGGGGAAATGCGCAAAGGTCATGGCGTCCAGGTGTTCGATTTGATTGCCGCTGAGGTCCAAGTAAGAGAGCGTTGCCGCGACTGGACCTAGAGAGGTGGCTGGAATCGTGAGGAAGGCATTATCCGCAACACTGAGTGATTCTAAAGCAGTGGCCTGAAAGACGTCGCGTGGCAACGAGCGAAGCCGGTTGTGGGACAGGTCTAAAATCCTTAAGCGTGTCAAGTTGACAAAAAAATCGTTTGGCACGTACTCGATTTGGTTCTGACTCAAGACCACAATCTGCAATTGTGCAGCGCCTTTCAAAGCCGTTCGACCCAAAAATTCTAAATCGTTGTTCCTCAACTCGAGGATTTGCAACGACGGGCAGCACGTCGACAAAGCCAAGTTTTCCAAACGTGTCACCTGATTATGACTCAAAAGTAGTTTTCTAAGCGACATGGGAGCCAGACATTGGGCCAAAATAGCTGTCGGGAAGTCGACTAATTGGTTCCGCGTTAAGTCAAGCGTTTTGATGTGGAGACGGTCACCCTGAGCTGATCCAGCCACCTGTGTGATGAAGTTGTCGGAAAGGTTAAGGGTCAAGGGCATCCAGGGGTTGGTACTGCGATCAAACATGTCCAGGTCAAGGATCTCCAGTCGGTTGAACTGCAGGTCTAGTTGGGCTAACTTGGGAAGATGGGACAAAGCCCCGGGCTCGAGTCGTTGCAGTTTGTTATGCGACAGGGAGAGGGTAACTAGAGACGGTAACCGGTGGAAGGCACGGGTTTCGACATTCTGCACATGATTAAAAGACAGTGTAACGCTCTGTAGATCTGTGAAGTTGACCCAGGACTGGGTAGGGACCGTCTCAAGCTGATTATACGCTAAACGCAATTCGCGCAAAAACGGCTGATGGCGGACGGTAAAAACGCGCGCCAGAGACGCGGTTGTCAGGCGATTCGCTTCCAAGTTAACTAAGCGCAACTGGCCCAGAGACCGGAAAGCATCACGGGGCAGGTGTCGAAACTCGTTATGGTCCAGCGCGAGCCACTGCAAATGAACTAGCGGTTTTAGCAAGTGAGTGAGTAAGGAAGACTCGGCACCTTGCCAGAAAGCGAAACTGACGTCTAAGCTCTCCAAAACGCCGCCGATTTCTGTGAGAGCCTCTGGATGGACGTCGCTGAGTTTGTTAAAACTCAAGCTGAGCTCCCGTAGTTTAGGGGTGTGCTTGAAGACGCCGGCGTGCAGTGCCGTGATCGAATTGCCGCGAAGAATCAACGTGTCGAGTTCCTTGGCCCAGGCGGCGAAGTCGCCCGGCGACAAGTTATCAATGCGATTGTAGCCCAAATTGAGGTGGAGCAAATTGGGCGTCCACTTGAGCGCCGAGGACGGAATCGTGATGAAATGATTGCCGGCCAAGCCCAACGCTTCCAGGTAAGGACCAAAGGCGGCTAGACTATCCGAACGCAAGTGACTCAAGCGATTATTCGACAAGTACAAGAAGCGTAAGCGTTTGAGCTGCTCGACGGCCCGAGGTACTTCACTTAATTCGTTCCGCTCAAGATCCAGCAAGACCAAATGTGACGCCAAACTCGTGAACGCCCGTTCGTCCACGTGGCGGAGTTTATTCCCCGCCAAGTACAAGCGAGCGATGGAAGTTCCTCTGAAAGCGGTCGCCGGCAACTCGGTCAATCTATTGTAATCCAGATGCAGATCGCGAATAGCGACAGCAGGATGGCTACGGTTGCTGGTGACGACGCCGACAACCAGGTCTTGGGGTACTTTGCTTATGAGGTTTTCGCCTAAATCCAACTTGTCCACCCGTAACCGCCAGCCACCGGCCGGTGAACTTGCGGCTAATGTGGAACCGGTCCGCCAATTCCAACTTGGCAGTTCCTTGACAAGATTGCCACGGAGATCCAGCCAGCGCAGTTCGCGCAAGCCCTCCAAAGCCGAGGAAGGGAAATGCACCAGACGGTTGTGTGCCAGGCTCAGCGTATGCAATTTACTAGGCAAGCTTTCGCTGGCAATGTCCGTCAGCTGATTCCCGTCTAAATTGAGCCAGTTTAAATGCCGCAAGTTGGCTAACGAGTCGGGATTGTGCCCGCCAGAGCTGCTGTGCTGCTGTTGTTGCTGCTGTTTAGCTGCTGCAGTCCGTGGGGCGTTGTGGGAGGAGCCATGGGCCTGGGACTGGTAATGACCACCATTACGACTGCTTTGACTGTGACTCCGTCCGCGCGGTAAAGACACGAGTTCATTGTTGCCCAGAAAGAGCGCTGTCAAGGTTTTTCCCATGTGATTCCAAGCGTTGGCCAAGCCGTCCAAACTGGCAATCTTGTTACTAGAGAATGCCACAGGAAAAACATAAATAACAAAGAAAAAATAAGGACATATGCTAAAAGGTAGAATGGAAAGGAGTGGAACTGAAAGGGTGAGAGGACAAAATGTATAAATATACCTATGGAAGTTGGCCCAGTCCAACACTTGTAAAGCTTGAATGGCTTGGGCGGGGAACTCGTCCAACTCGTTATAACTAAAGTCTAACGACTGTAGCGCGTGAGCCATCGACCTAGCGATAGCATTTACAAGAGATTTTACTAACGCGTAGATATGGACCGCACCAATAAAAAAAAATCGAATAATTTCTGACGCTCTCGTCGTCGGTAAATTCGAACACATTGAGTTAGGAATTAAAAAAGAAGAACCATGAAAAAATAAATTACGTAAAGGTGTAGTCTCCCACGACCCGGATCCGATTGCTCATTAAGCGCAGAGATTCAATTTGGGGACCCACGTTGGGTTGGTCTCGAGTAGCGTCCCAAGCCGGAACATAGCCAACGTCCGCTACTTCCAAACCGGAGCTGACAACGTCCACGTGAGTAATACGTCCAGCAGGTAATTCTGGTACATACGACAAGGAAAAAAAATAAAAAATAAAAAATAAAGGAGAATCAATTATTGCGTTAATTTAATCACGGAACGATAAAGGCACGGCCACAGATGAAGAGACAGGGGGATGAGACAGCGGAACAAGAACATCTATGTATACAGTAAAGCGAACGTCCCTACGGCACTTTTTCCGGGGCCTAATTACAAACTTGATAAGCGTTTCACAACAAACTTGAGCTGCCAACTTCTTTTCAACTTTCCGGGGAAAGAAAACCTTGAGATCTGAGGAAATGTCAAGCGGAGACATCCTCCATCTCCAAGTTTCCACAAACCTTTGCCCCGAAAACTTCCCAGGGTTCTACCAGCTCAGTAATAAAGTTGTATACTCGGTATTGATGTTTCAATTCTATTAATGAGTCGGATAAAATTCTGGAACGCTTTGAAATAACACTTAAGTTTCTTTTTGTTCCTACAATTGGCCCTTGGAATTATAGCTCTACGCACAAATCTAATTTTCTTTTTCTTTTCTAAACTCCAATGGCACAGACACACACGTCATCCTTTTTTCCTCTTCATAACGGTGTGAGCAAAGCTCGTTACCGTTTCTGTACTGTGTTTAAGGTAGCTTTGTATACATGTCATCCTTGGAGTAACGGCTTCAAAAGAGTAATTACTTTGAAAACGTATGCTTAAAAAACGGCAGAATTGTAGGCTTCACACCGTTTACTATTTGCAAACCTATCAGCAAACTTTACACTAACTTGCTGTGCGCAAACGCGAAACGCTAATTACAGTACAATAGGGTTTTAATTTACTGATTAAAGCTGTCTTTATAGCGAGCCTACAGGTGATATTCCAACGGTAGTCCTGAAATCCTAAATAGCGCCTTTTTTTTATCTAACATTCTTCCGTCCTGTGCAGCGATATATCTTCGAGTTTCCGTCACATTGTGCGTGACCACTATTCATTACATTCGTTCGTTTAACAAACAACTTAGGTAACGCAAAGCTAAGAATACCAGGACAGATGACAGACTTTAGAATATTTGTCAATTTGGCCCCCTTTGCAGATTTACGTCCCTTTAATTATAGCGTCTTTCTGCTTGAATGCAAGAATATCGTGCTGTTTTCCAAGTTATTCTCGTCCCTTTCGCAAAGTTGTATTTTGCATGTTACTCTCCCAACTTTTTACAATAAAAAAGAAAACCCATGCCAGAAAATTTACTGCTTGGGATTTTATTTTTTTAAGTTAAAATTTAAATTAAAGAATCTCGATGTTTACTTTTATTGTTATATATATTTATTGCAAACAGACCCTTAAAAGAAACACGAAACGAAATAAAAATAAAAAGTCCCGCTGTTTGTCTCTACGACCACGTTTCGTCCCCTTTTCCCGGGAACAAAACACAGAGGTTTAAAAAAGAATAAAAGTGCCCACGTCAGGCAGACTTATGTTACAAGTCCATTTAGGGCTGACAAAACTGACTTCGCAGTGAGCCCATCATTATGGACACGGTGCGCTTTATCGACGTTTCCTGGACCGTCGCCTTGTTTTACCTTTTTTACTCTCCCCTTTTTGTCCACAAAAAAAAAAAACTGCTGAGAGTCAGGTCTTGTGTCTCTGGAGTGTGTACAGGGTGAGAAAAAAAATACGGTAGCGAACATGTGTACTTTACCTGGTAAAGCCGCAAAAGGTACTCCGACACAAGACACGTCTCGAATAAGATCGCTCACTATGGGATTCGCTGCCGCATCTTCCTGTTGGGCAAAAGGGTGCCCCTCGTCGCCTCTTCCAGCTGGTACCGGCGCTGGCAAGGGTAGCGCCCTACCATTGGTACTGCTGGCAGCCATCTTGCAGGAGCACATGGCGTTGAAGGGACAGGGCAAGACATGCTGGGCGTCGGCAATGGAATCCAACATAACTGACAGCAATAGGAGGAGCACTGTAATTAGCTGCGACTTCATGATCACCTATTGGAAAAGGAATCCAAACAATTCGAAAAGTTTTCCTTTATTATTAGCACACTTTATTGGGTTACGGAAGGGAGGGGGTTTGCGAATCTTTGTTTTGGTTGAACACGAGCACGCTCTTAACCTCCAGACGGTTAAAAAAGAACGAAAAAAGTGAGCCAAAGTAAGATGGAAAACAAGCTGTGCTGCTGCGATAAGGAAAAATAGCTCTATTGAGAGAGATGTCGCTTTGCGGTATTGTCAACAACGGACGGGACGGGAAATGCTGTGCTTAATGGCAAAATCCGGCTGTCATTGTCTCGTTCCTGCTCTGCACCTGCACAAACCTGGCGGCAAGGAGCTATTTATACCAAAAAGCTGCCAAGCCCCTTGGAGGTTCCCGTCTTCTCCACAGACTTAATTAGCTGGAATAAGTTTCTCTCCTAAAGTTACCACCGCCGCTACAGCTATATGTGCCTCTTCTTTTTCGCCCTCGCGCGCACTTAAAAGATACAACGTTAGAGCCTACATAGGCTACCGTATGCATTGGTCCTGTCACCTCCCCGCGACTCGTTTTTCTTTTCTTTTTCCCTGGCGTTCAATTCAAGCCACGATTTCTTTTCCTTCTGGGCAAGAAATGGCTCTTGCTGACTGGAAACCGTTCATTTCCCTTTTCCTGGTCAGTTTGATGGCAACAACGTTCAAATAAAACAGTCAGTTTGGGGAAATTTTCTTCCATTAGAATATATATGTATCACTTACAGTAGACGACGCGTATTGTGATCACGTTTCTGAAGTGAATATTGATTCTATTCAGCGGAGATTCTAATAACCGAAAATCGGAAATAGGTACTAAAGGAACAAACGCCGTCTACTCTTTGACACTATCCCACACATTTCCTTTTTCTAGATTCACTAGGCCCACTATCGTTTATTTCGTAATGATATTTTTCAGCAGTTTTGATAGAGATGATTGAGGAATTCGTAATTTACTGGCCGCTTCTCTTCGGAGTAAATATTTTAAATTTAACTTGTCAAAAGATTCAATGAGCCACAACTTTTATTTACAATTAAATCAACTCTTTTTATTGTTTGTCGGCATTTTTATATAACCACACATATAAAACATAACTAATACTGCGCCTTTGAAGCCTGCTTCTACTGCGATTAGGTAAGGTTATCAACACGATAACCCTTCACATTTTCCCAGCAAACTAAAAGAACTGGTCATTCAATTACCTGTTAATTTAATTGGGATGTAAACACAAGGACTACACGGCAAAAGGACTACGGGTGCCAGACAACAGACGGACCCCGACACAAGGACTACGGACCCCGACATAAGGACTACGGACCCCGACACAAGGACTACGGACCCCGACATAAGGACTACGGACCCCGACACAAGGACTACGGACCCCGACATAAGGACTACGGACCCCGACACAAGGACTACGGACCCCGACATAAGGACTACGGACCCCGACACAAGGACTACGGTTCCTTAATCTTTCAATGGACCAATAGCATTTCGAGTTCAAAAAGTCTTGGTTCATTGGTTAAGCGTCAACGAGATCAGAAGGTGCCTAAGCCATATTAAAAGTTACGTCACAAGGACTGCGAAACCCGACTTAAAGACTACAGACGCCTAACCTCGTCCTAACTAAACCTAATCCTTAAGTCGGGGTTCGTTGCTGTACTGGGAAAAAACGTTTGAAATTGATTCTAATATCCGAAACTGTGCTTCCAAAAAAACGATTAAAACGCTACGTATTTTGTCATTCTGAATCGGTCCTTTAAAATTTGATTCCATAAAGCTGCTGATTCTAGTGAACAGTGATCACATTAGCAGCATCTACTGTATTCAAATTTATTTTCCTTTTTCGAGTCCACCCCGCCTTATTAAGGACGGTTGTCGAATGTGTTGTCGGCGTCGCCCCAGAACAACGCAAAGCAAGATCCCTGCGACTCACCTGCTGTGCTCGCGAGACGAGGTGCATAATTTACCTTCAGCTGTCTTTCGTCTATAGCAAATGAACACGAACCACAACAACTTTATCGGCAGTAACTCCATCATTCGTAATGATTCTCCTGCCTTTTCCCTTCCACCCTTTTCTTTTTCTCTTTCTTTTCTCTTCTTCCTGACGGCTAAGGCGACTAGTGCTTCGCGCAATGCCAAAATGCAAAGGAGGTGCTTTTAAGCATCATCATTACCACCCTCTTCTCTTCTGCATTGGCGCCAAGAGTCCCAGGGCTAATGATGAACAGGATCATCGTCTCACCATTTACATAATACTTTAAAGTGGAGCTAAAAGGGGACTTTTCTTTGGTTGAGGGGGAGGGGGATACTCCTTTGGCGGTTTTTTTTTTACATTTCTTTTTCTCCTCTTTTTCGCTTTTCTTCATGATAGCTTTAATATCATCCCCGTGTGTCTCGCACACTTGTCAAAGGAATATATACGAGTCTATGAAAAAGGCGAGAACAAAGATGGGAAAAGGTTTATGCATGATTCCGCCAAAAGGTGTGTGTTTAAATGTGCCGGGGTGAACTGAATCCCACCCACTCCCTCCTGTTTCGAACGTCATAAATTGAAGACCGAGAGCCTCGTTACACTTAGCAAACGGCGGGGTCGTTTGCCAGCCTCTTGCTTCATAAACACGCAAATTACGAGCGCCATAAAAAACATGAAAGAGACCCCGAGACTATCCACGCCGCACTTGAAAATCCTCTTTACATTCATTGACTGGCCATTATTCTAAAAGATGAGATAAAACCGATACTCTTTTCCCTCGCCACACACACTCAAATGCCGCCGCGACACGACTGCATGATGTATATACAACGAACACGTCTTTTTCTTTTTTTTTAAGGGAATTGAGGGTCGAAAAAGAATAAAAGAAAAAGGCCACAGGGAGGGGACTTTTGCATTTGCATAAGTGAATCAAGTCTTCGGCGGCAGAGTCATTGCCATTGCTACAAGCCCCACCAAGTATAGAGGGGAAGAGAGAGAGCGCGCGGAAAAATTTTGGAGAAGAAAAGCAGGAAATGGAACAAGGGCATTATTGATTTTTCACAGGTAACTAAAGGCTGCCGTGTTTATATAGCTCCTTGTGCTGCACCCATGGAGACTTTCCAAAAACAGAAAAACATTCATAACCACTCAGACACGAGACCTGGCGTCCAGGTTTTTACACCAAAAGGGATAGAAAAATTAAAAAACTTACCCCCACCACTAAAAGAGGGGGCTGGCGAGGGGTGCATGGCAATAACTGTGGTAAAAATGTAACCACGATCAAGTTTTATAGCTCATATGAAAGCATACGTCGGTAGGTTTGTTTACTCCACTTCTTACAAAAAAATATTGGCGTTCCAGCGGCAGAGCAATGTTATGTAGCAATCAACTCTCCATAATTGATTGTTGCCAGAAAGTGGAGTATAGTTGAGGAAGTCTTGATAGTTTGATAAGCTAACGTATATTAATTACTCCTGCTTAAATACTAAGCAAATGATTGCTTATATGACAGATAATATAACGTCCAATTTCTATAGGAAGTCAATCATTGAATACTTAAACCTCTCATGGCTGACATTTCCGCCTTATTGTTTATTAACAGATACTCGCACGTTATACATATTTTACCGCAAGCTGAGGTCAACCTTTGCACCAGATAATTCATAGTCCCGGAAATGCAACTCTTGACGAGTAACTTCTTAGCGCGTTCTTCACTTCAAAGCGTTACTAAGCATCGTTAAATGTTTTAAAACTTCCTGAAAGAATACTTGTTTGATCCAGGCTTAATTTAGTAGTATGTATTTAGGGCGTTCCGGGATGTCATAATCTGTCAACACGTAATCAGATTTTTAAGCAGGTTGAAGGTGACCCACCATCGAAAACACCAATGGCGTCTGCAAAAGACCGCTTATGAGGAAGCATTTGGTATATATGTGTATGTGGGGGATTCATAATCCCGAAGTTGTGGAGCCAAAGCAATTGGTTGTGCCACGGGAGCAAGTTTCTCCCACAGGATTCTCCGACTCGCTAGAGTACGCAATTATAACAATTAGCTTAAAGCTTAAATACGAGTGCGCTAAACGGAAACTCCGATGGGGGGTCCTCTCTTCAACTCAACAAGGAGCACAACTCTATACCGCCAGTTTTCCTGGGTAGCAAAACGATAATAAAAGTTGCAGTGATGTGCTGATGCTGGGGGCAGCCAGATGCACTTCCGGGATTTTCAAGCCCACAAATTTACGATCCAGACCACTTTGCTTCACTTTCTCTCTTGCTCCCGTATTTTTCCTTTAAAGAATGCACGCATCAGACGATTTTTCATTCCAGTCTCGAGTTTTTTCCGTTCTTTACTTTGTCGGGGTTATGCTACGCTGGCAGCCTCCGCAACAAGGCACTACTCATGTGGGTGACACGCTATATTTTTCTCGCTCAGAGATTTCCTTTTCTCCAAAACCCGGCTCTATTACTATCTTGCATATACACGAGGTGGTTTCAAATAAGTTGTGGTGGAAAAAAGGGGTCTTGATACGTCGCATTGTATGGAAAAGAGGGTAACCAGTTCTTGTAAGGTGATAATGGATCGTCCGAGACATTTACGCAGAGTAATTTTGACTAGTCCAATAAGTCGCTCCCAA
>JAGJRP010000802.1:0-29090 GCA_022832235.1 Lepidurus couesii
AAAAAAAAAAGATAGTAGAACACAAATTAGCATTTTTTAAATTTTTTGTATGAGACAAATTAATTTTATTTACACTGAGTCTCCCTGAAGGAAAAGTTCCGGCCGCTCTTTTAATAAGTTCTCTTTAATCCAGACGAGTAACTGTTTTATTGTCCCTGCGAGAGACAAATAAAAAAAAATAGCGTCATGAAATAATCTGTTCATTGCTATGCTTTAAACATATTGTTACTCACAAGGGCCGTTTTGGGAAGGCGGAAGACTAACCTCATGGTGTTTTTTCTTGTCAAATAATAATTCCGCACCACCGCTGCAGGCAGGCAAAGTGGAATAAAACAATTACATTATAGTGTACCATAAGCATTCCAGAGATCCAATGTACCTACCTAAATTCAATGGTGATGGCGAGATTTTCCATAATTCAACTCAAATTAAATCACCCGCACTTTTCCAAGAAAGCACATTCGGATGTAAACACAAAAATTCAGAACATGGAACAGTTCGCCGTACACATCTTAGCCATAAGCAAATCAATTCTCGGTTTGCTTCCTAATAGCAGTTGGATAACAAGTTGTAAACATGTTCCATTTCGGCTATCAGTAGTGCTATCAGTAGCAGTAAGAAGTGAGTTTTGTTTGTAGAAAAATCCTTAAAGCTTAAAATTGCATATGGTTCAATGAGCAGCGAAAGCAAATTAGAATCCATGGCTTTGTTTCTCAAGTGCATTTTTGGCCCGAGGCTCTTCCGCTTCCATGGGGATGGGGTTCCAGGAAGTCAGGTACCATAAGAACTACATATTCTAATTAATCTTAGTGGTTACTGCAGTTGCGCATAAGATGTATTGTACGGGTTAGGGAAAGTACAGAGCTCTCGAGTTAAAAGTGTATTGCCGTATGGATCCTGACCGCTTCCCTTGCTGACAAGAAAGAAGTTTCTTTCGCATTGCTTAATTATAGTATCATCTATAAATTGTTTGGGAGAAAATAGCTAATTTTCGCGAGGTTAGGGAAAGAAATACAGTTTGGGGTTAATTAATTGGATGAATCATTAGTTGAAACATTTTTTTGTGAACTGGAAAATCCCAAGATGAAAAAAAAATCATTAATCGCGTGTTATAACTTATGAGTTATGACAGCCTTGTTTCTGGTTTGGAAGAACTGTTTCTTGTCTGAACTTTATTTTCCTTATTTGTTGGCTATTATTTATAGCTTTGCGGAAAATTTTTATACTGACCGCGAAGTAATTTTTGTAACTTTGCTGAATTTTTCTTTGATAAGGTACGTCAAGGTCCAAGGCCCCACCCTTGGCTTCAGATATAGCGTACAAGGCATGAGCCTGAATCATAGATTAACATAGATTTTACTGTGAAATTAATTCGTGCATTTCTATCAGGCATTCAGTTACTTTTCTCATGGATTAGAAAAACATGGCGACCAGGCTGTCCGCGTCGTAAGTACGATAACGCTATCAATCTTGAATGGGTTAAAACTCGCCAAATTACATAGATGGAAATCACACGGAAAATTGGGTTGTATACGTCTCCAATTGTAGCCTTGTTTCTTTACAAGCGAAGCTATCTGAGTCGAGATATAGTTCCCATCTTGGTACGTGTCGCTGTTCTCTGGTCGACTGTTTATCTCGGATCTTTGCTTGTCCGAGCATTGGGCCGTTACAGAAGGCCCGGTTATGCCGGTTTCATGCGCGTTTTGACAAGTGCTCGAAACAATCCATCATCGGTCCAGCTTAAAGTAAAGTTGAACCGCCACTCCATCCTTCACATTGAAAAAAATAATTTACACGTTCTCTAAAAGGCTGCTTTGGCTCGCTATGACTTCGAATTTTGGGCCTGGCCAGTCGATTTTGCTTGGAATCAGGTCGATAGGTATAAAACGTCTGATTACTTTTTAGGTTCGAAATTAATTTTCGTATGTCTTTAGAGATGAGATGAAACCAAGATCGTTTATTAAGGCACAAAGTACTCGACGGTCCAATCTTGATTGGATTAAAGCCCTTCCATGTCAAGCCATTGGTTATGTAATCGCTCACACTTTTGGGATCCGGATTTTGTACCCAGGAACTATTATTCAGCATCTTATTGCCCGTAATAATAGTCTATATTGTCACAAAACAAATTTAAATGGGGTTATAATTTACCATTAGAAGAAAGTTTTGTTGAAGGACGGGCTAGTTTAATTGAAGGAAGCAACGCGCAGCGTTTCAAACTGTTGACGAAAGATGGAAACCACATCGACTCCGTTTTAGTCGACAGACGAAATGAGTACGCTGGTTTTTGTTTATAAGTTTTGTGTTTCCTGACGCAGTATTTTTCGTCAATGCAGTTCTTCCTATCCCAATGGAGACATTTTAGTTATTTGCAGCGAAGGCAATGCAGGTTTTTATGAAGTTGGTGTGGTAACTACCCCGTTGCAAGCTGGCTATTCTACGCTGGGTTGGAACCATCCCGGATTTGCTGGAAGCACAGTAATATACTTGCAGATCAAAAACGCAGTTATAAGCTTTATGCACTCGAAACAGGGAATGCCGTACCCCGATCAAGATTTAAACGCAATGGACGCCGTAATGCAATTTGCTATTCATCGGTTGCAATTTCCTCCAGAGAAAATTGTAATTTATGGCTGGAGCATAGGAGGCTTTACATCCTCATGGGCAGCGATGAACTACCCCAATATACGAGCACTGGTATCTCCGCATCGCGGTCGTACATGTTTTTACTACGTTCTCTTTGCCCAAAGGTTTTGGATGCCACGTTTGATGACGTTCTTCCGTTAGCGCTGGGAGTTATGCCAACTTCATGGAGTCCGTTAGTCAAGACTGCCATTCGTGGTTACCTTAATCTAAATATTGCAGAGCAAGTTGTCAAGTATGCTGGACCTGTGATCCTAGTGCGCCGTGTTCGAGACGAAGTTATTGCGATCGAGTAAGCTACTTATCCCATTACTTGATTCGCCAAAACTAACTACGCTTTCGTATCAGACGAGGTGGCATTGAAACGAATCGAGGAAATGATTTGCTTCTTAAAATCCTTCAAAGCCGCTTCCCCAAACTTGTAGATGAGTCCACTATTCCCGTCCTGAAGCAATGGTTAGGTTCAGATGTGCAGCGACAGAGTAAATGTTTAGATAAAAGTGTGATTCTGGAACAGTTTGTTTTATCTTGCAAAATATTTGTGTTTTGAAAAAAGGACGCATGGTTATGGAGTATAGCGTACAAGAGGACGTATTAATATCGCGTTTGCAGCAATATGCCAACGACAACGGTAATTCATTTCCTATGCTCATTGGCAGGGACTGGACTGTCCGTGAAAGACAACAACTACTGCTTTTCTTGGTATTTTGTCACAGAACCTTGTTAAAAAAAAATTATTAACCGCCTTGTAATTACTTAGGCTGGTGAGTATATGTTGGACTTTGACAGTACTCACTGCACACCATTACCGATTCACTTGTTCCGATTTCCACGTGAAATCGGACTCGAGTCGGATTTCGTTCGGATCTCTCCCTCGGAACTTACTAGTAACTAAGTTTGCCCATTTAAAGATATACAACGGCCGCGGTTAATAGTAGTTTTAGGTGAGATCTAGTCCATTTCTTTGGGTATTTCCCATCACAGCAGTGAGTTTTATGCTTTCATTTCCGTATAACTTTGATTTTTTGTTTAGACAAATTAGACGGCATGTTTAATTTATTTTGCTATTGTATTAATTTTTTACGCAATAGCCAAACTAGTTTAACACCAGGGACTTATGTTTCTACAACCAATAAATAATATTCCTTTCTGTGTTTGACATTGAACAAGCGCCGAAGAAAAAACGGTTATTCGTATTTAGTAAGGGTAATAGATTTCCCAACGTTGGCCAGGAACACGGCTGCCAAGGAGAAGAAAAATGCAAACGACCACGACTAAAAGCAGTAAGAGCAAGACCTGGACACCTTCTTGTTCTTTGGGAGATAAATGAATGCCTTGTCTTTCTAATAAGTCTGTCAATTGCTGCCAGACATGATGGGCAAAGCGGCCGGCAACCTCTTGTGCCTGCTGGCTGGCTATGGCTGTTACACGGCTCAATTCCCGTGCAGATAAGACAGCTAACTGGGCAGTCAATTCAGGAATTGTGGGATCGCATTGAAGTGTTGTTGGCACCGGCGCTGGGCCTACAGCTCCCAATTCTTCCAACTCAGGCTCTTCCGCTGTAGGAGGCTCCTCCACTGTAGGAGGCTCCTCCGCTGTAGGAGGCAAAGCTGGGATCTCTTGAGGTTTTGCCTCAGGATGGCGTTCTTCGGCAGCTACGTCTGGTTTAACGCACACTGGCGTCTCCTGAAGTAGCGCAACCACTGCTGGTACCACGTCGAAGGATGTTTGAGTGGCCTCCGTAATGGCAAGCATTGGACGTCGCTCTTCTGTAGGTGGAGGAGGCGGGGCAGATTGAGGAAGAGATATGACGAAAGGTCCTGTGGTACTTGTCAGCTCCGACACCTAAATCCGTTAGATTAATGCGATTAAAATCAATTAGTGACTTTAAGATCTGTTTATATTTATAATCAGAGCTGCAACTCGCTCTTTTTTTGCGAGCGCACTCACGCTCGCGCTCTTTGCTGATTTTTGCGAGCGCGCTCAATCTTTCGCTCACAATTTAAAAAAGGAGCGCGCTCGCGCTCTTTCAATACTGCAATCTATTAAGTGGAAGCGCAAACTATTATAAAGCGAATCTGCATCTTAGTGTAGCAAAACTTTTAAATGTCATGTAATAATAATAATAATAATGATAAGCAATTATTGCTTGCACAGTTAACACGTTTGCACGCTAACACGAGGAAACGACAAAGCGACGCATCGTTGTTTTGGTTACATGTTTTAAATGTTCGCTACTAGATGGTGCCACTGTACGAGCGCACGCACTCAGTGCTTTTCGAGCGCGCTCGCGCTCATAAAAAATAAAAGGAGCGCGCTCGCCCATTCGCTCGCGACATTGCGAGCGCGCTCGTTGCAGCTCTGTTTATAATGTATGTTTGAAATACCTGGAGAGTAAGTGTGTCAATTGCGGAGACGACTAAGCGGTTAGCTTGGAGTTCACGGACATTCAGGCGATCTACTTCTAGCTCGGTGAGATGTAAACGATCTGGGAGGTTGACGTTGAGAGGCGGGAAAGAAAAGGACATGGGGTACGGTGGACACGACGGCGTTTCGTCGTCGTCGTCCTCAGTTCTGGGCGGCGTACGCAAACGGTGAAAACAGGGCGGAGGCTTGGAAATGGGGGGTGTCAGTGATTTTTTGCGCTTTTCTTCGGGTTCCTTGGTAGGAGGAGCTGCCCTTGAAGTTTCGGTGCGATCTGAGGTCTGCCATTGGGATTCTTGGTCTACTTTCTTGGCCGGAGTGGGACTTGCAGGCGTCACATCTTCCGGCAAGGTTTCCGTAGGCAATTCATCGCCAAAATCTAGGCTAGCTGCCAACAAGTCGTCGTCGAATTCAGGGAGGGGATCTGTTTGAGTGGCAATAGATACTTCCTCAACCTTAGGCAGAGAGTCGTCGTCCACTTCAATGGGCTCGTAACCGTCACTGCCGCTACTTAGTTCCACCCTACTCTCCAAAGCGTTCTCTTGTGAGGCAACGCCACCCTCTTCTGTCGCGCGTATTTCAACTTCGGGGACGGTAACTGCAGCGGGTGGAATATTAGGAGGCAACCTCTTTTGAATGGACTTGGGCGACTTTCTTAAGCTTCCAGTCCTTCGAGGAGGCTTGGGAGGCGTAGGAACAACCGGGATGGGTTCGAGTTCGTCAGAGTAGTTGGATCTTTCATTGCTTTCCTTACTTTTCCCACGTTTGCTACGCGGCGGAGCAGGTAGTGGCCTGAACCTCATCCGTTCGATTACCGGCGCAGATTGCAAATCACGTGCTGAACCCATGAAATTGTGTCGCTCGCTGTTTTCCGAATGATCTGCTGACCTACTGCACAGGTCAGCCTCCAAGTCTAAAAAATCAATCGTTGTTTTCCTTCGCGGTGGTCGTTGTGGTCGGATCGTCCAATACGCACGTGGAGGACGAGGTGGGTGCGGTAGCGTGTGAGCAGAAGCGGCCTGTTCAGAAGGACGCTGTTGTCGACGCGGAACTGCGTAAATGTAGTCGTACGGCATACCAGTAGTAGAAGCATTGTAAGCTGGCTCAATAACTGACGGTGGAATCACAGGTGGGGGTGGACGAGGCGGTTTTTCCCTATTGCGTGGCTCGATGGTAGCGTAAGGATCTTCCACGATCGGTGGCGTTTCTGTGTTCAAATCTGCCTCTAATTCCTGGTTTACCACATCGTCAATCATTTGAATGGCCTCTTGCTCTTCCGATGGACTGGAAGGCGGACTCTCTTTGACCACTGATTCTTCAGTTTGGAGTATCAGTTCGTTGATCACTTTGGGTTCGTTTTCGTGAATATCTTCAGATGGCGTGGGTGTGTGTAGCGAAACCTGTGACTGACGCGGTTTTTTCTCGCGTTTAGGCGCTGTTGGCGGAGGCGTTCGCTTTGCTCGCGGCCAAGTCATAACTTCAAAGATTGGCGCCGGTGTAGCGTCGCATGAAGATAGACGTTTCTTGCGATGCGGAGCGGACGGTACGATCTCGGGTTCTGTTTCTGGCTCGACGGCAATTGAAGACTCATTTGTCTCCGTTATCTCGTTATTGTAGTCTGCAATTTCTTCGATTTCTTCAATTTCTTCCGGTAAAGGATATTCGACGGTAGGTACACTAACCCTGGAACGAGTACGCTTGGGCGCAGTTGGTGCCACAGGAGATTCTTCATTACATGCCTTGGTTCGAGGCCAAGTTTGGTAACTTTCGGTCACCGGTTGACTAGCTTTGTTTTTGCTGCGCCGAGGCACAGGCGGCTCAGTCTGGCCCAGTAATGTGGACAGCAGCGTGGTAGCGGAACCGTGAGCACTGACGTCTCCATCATAAGAGCAAAGGCTACGCGATCCAGTTAGGGAGACTGAGGACGGTTGGAGGGACGAAGTACTTGGTCCGCGTTGTGGTCTACGCGGCGGGACGTTGTAATATTCCGGAATTTCATTTCCAGTTTGTAAACTTAATCGATTGTCACTTGTTTGCTTACGATTTCGGGAACGCGAGGGACGTTCGGGTTTCTTTGACGCGTCACCATTTACAGCAGCTAACGTATTCACCGGTGCATAGAACACGTGATGCAATTCCTGGCTCATTGAACGGTAGTCTAATTCTGCCAATTCATCCAGAGCGTTGTTTTTCATGTCTGAGTAGAAGTACGCGCTTTGCGGACGATGAGGAGCTTGCATATAGGTAGCTTGCCAGCTGTTATTGTAGACACCATGTCGGCGGTGATCCGCAACTTGGGAAGTAGGAAAACGAGGTCCTTTGCCTCGGCGACGGGGACGAAGAACGACGTCTTGGCAAACGTTTTCTTTGTTCATGTCCACCGGAAGAGAGTGACTGGGTTGCATTCTAGGAGAGCCGTGCAAGTTAGAAGATGCGTTGTTTTCATTGGTTTCGTTGTGACGGTTCATGCGGCGTTTACGGATAGGTAGGCTAGGCTGGTTGCCACTGGCCACGGACTTTGGACGATTACGTCGGGGAGCGGCGGTAACTTTGGGCGTAGAAGTCTCGTAGTCGCGCTGTGTACGCGGTGTGGTACTAGACTCGAAAATGAAAGGTGACGTTTGTCGAGGTAAAGTAGCGGAATCGTAACTTTGCTCGGGTTTTTTCCCTTTCTTTTTGTTTTTCTGCAGCGTATCGTTGAACTTGGTTTGCAGTTTCTTGCCCGTAGCTTGTAGGTTTTCTTTGTTCAGGTTGTTGAGAGTATTCCTTGTCTTCCGGAGAGAATCGCGAGAGAGTTCATCGAGTTTGGTTTTGGTGGCTTGTAAAGCTTGCTTGCTCCTAGCTGTAGTTGCTTGCAACGCTGACTTGCTTTTAGCACCAAGTTTAGCGGCCAATGTCTGCGCAGTATCAGGTTTCTCATCCAGTTTTTCTTCCACTCTTTCTTCAGCCAGATCTTCTGGTTTTTCGCATTCCTCAGACATGGTGATACCTATTTCAGTGTCGAGTTCCTGGTGCACAATAGTTACTTCGTCGTCTAACACTTCCTCGTTAGTTTCCTGGTCTGTTTGTACTTCTTCGGCTTCAGGCAAGTTCTCGACACCTTCCATCGTTTCTTCTTCAAAGACAGGTGACTGTCTTCTGTTGATGTCTTCGTCCAGTGCTTCGTCTTCATCAATCGGTTCTTCGACTATGCCTTCGGTTTCTTCGTCATCGAATCCTTGGCTTCCGGGAGCTTGAGTAACTGTGACAGAAGGCATTCCTTGGGCGCTTTCTAGTACAGTGACAGCGGCGACGGGCGGAGCTTGAATTTCTTCGTACTGATGGTCTTCCTCAGAACGCTTGTTTGGAGTGGCTGAGAATTCCACGAATTCGTTGACCGCCTCATCCGACTGCTGGGCTGTCTTACCTTTACCAAAACTGGCTCGCAGACTGTTTTGCCAGCTCGAGAAAGTGCTGTTGATTTTTTGACGCATAGGACTGGCACTTTGGGTCCGCTTTGCTTGGGGTTTCTCCGGTGCCTTCTCTTTCCCAGACTTATTCTTGCCTTTACTGGGAGTAGTTTCTTTGTTTTCTACGGTTCTTGGCTCAATGTGTTCTTCCTGAGCCGCGTTGTCTTTATCTTTGTTTTTCCCACCCGGTAAACTAAAATGGGGCATTTTGAGTTTTGGAAGTTGTTTTTTAGACATGTTAGGCATCCGAATATTAGGTTTTGGAGGCATAGAGATGCTACGTAAATTAAACTTTTTCTTCTTGGGAGCAGAATCTTTCTCCGGACTAGGCTTGGTGGGTGGTTCTTTGATTCCGACTTTCTTGCCCTTTCCCGCTTTAGCAATAACTGGCTGAGGTTCAGGAGACTCTTGGCGCGTAAAAAATTGATCGAAATCATCGTCGTCACCTGCGCCTATGCCAAAATCTTTTGGGCGGACGGACCTCACATTGTGATGGTCGGCGTCGACGACGTCATCGTCATCCATCATGGGTATATCTTCTTCATCCTGAATCACCTTTTTATCGAACTGCCCTTCTTGCTCCAGCCTTCGTTGTGCGTCTCTTAGGATTCGCATTTCGTTGGCAGTGTAAGTTTCTTCCAGCTCGGGCACATCGGGTAAGTGCTCGAGCCGCCGACGCCGCTCGAGAGCTGCGGCTTTGGATTGGATGAACTCCACAATATGTTCTGGCAGTTCTTCTTCCAACGCATTGCTGTGCGTTTGAAAATATTCGATAACGAAATCAGGCAACTCGTCACCGTAGCCGTCGTCAAAGAGAATGTCTTCGTCCAAATGGAACGACGCGGGAGAGCGACCCCCCGTAGCACCTTCCATGGCACTGTTGTAGGTAGAAGCGGAACTGCGACGGACTGATTGCAGTTCGGGTTCGGTGGAGGCTGTACTTCTGATGGATTGAGCGGGTTCAGAGGCCGTTTTACGCTGCTGATTGTGCGTATGTAGTGGGTAATCGTCTGGAAGCGAGCTGGCCATCCGTAACGGTAAAAAGCTCCTGTTGGCAACGATAAATTCATTGTTATTTATTTATTTACGGATTAGTTTGCGGCAGGGTTTGGGGAAAGTTTGGAAACGCGAATGCACATTAGGATGACGACAGTCGTGAAAGCGAGCTGGGCATTCAAAATAACCGGAGCTGAGTTTTAAAAACATACACAGAACAGAAGCTTTTATGGACCCTGTCCAAATACCAGTTCAAGTCTGGCTACGGCGGGGGGTACTATAGCCTTGTTATGTGGTGCCAAAAGGCTATTTTCGATCCTCCCCAAGTAATGTGGATGCAAAAATTGACAAAAGACAGTAGGCAAAAGCTTACAAGAAAGCTTAGAAAAAGGATGATTTTTTTGGCAGAAATTTACCCACTGATCAAGGCATCCGCATCGCCTTCATCCTCCAGGGGACCCTTATCCAAGATGGTCCACGGATACCCGCCTCGACTGCGACTTCGTCGAACTTCCTCCCACAGATAGGTCGGCGGCGGCGGTTCAGGTCGTGCACGCGGTGGCCCACCCTCAGAGGCAGCTGAGTGCGATAAAAGTAAAACAAAACTTTAGCAAAAACTAGGGTGTTTTTTTGGCGACGTGTTTTGGGGACACACACTTTTATGAAGTCGTCAGTTATTCCATTGGTAACCTGACATAAGTCTTGTAACAACTTTTGCTCAGTCACCTATGAAAAGCACCTCCTGGGTTGGTGTTCTTAGTCGCAATGTCCGGTGACTGAGCGTAAAGACCATTTTGGCGCAGGAGCCTCAGCGAGGAAGACTCGGTAACCTATTTTTAAGCTCGTGCTTACTTGCTTTTCTTGCAAATTATGCTTTCCGCTCCTTTTATTGTGTATGGTGTGCGTTAAAGAGCTGAAGGAAGGGTAAGAAGGGTGCAGATTTTGCAAAGGATCCTGGGTCAAGTGGAGATTTCTGGTCGGTACCTGAGTATGTATTCAACGGGTTTTGGAAAGCCACTTAATTGCCAAGTTGGGGTTCCAATGGGTGGTTCTTTCAGGTTTAGGGCAAATAGCCAGGACTTATTCTGACACACTTGTGGTTGCGCCCCAAAATAACATCCAGCTCCAACAATATATGCCCTATATATACAGATTCCTTTTCGCCAACATCTTGTCTAGGGCTAGTTCATTAGGCGAAAGCTTATTTTTTTCTTTGTTTGTGTGTGTGTGTGAGTGTTTTGTTATTAAGTATCCTGGGAAGCGAACCCATAGAACGTGCTTTAGCATAGGCAAGTTGAACGTCACGGGATCCGTACATGTGACGATCGTTCGCATACAATTAGTACGCGAGCAACGCGTAGACAACATGCGACACAATTGTAGTAACAACTGCGAGTAAGTGCTCAGAACTGAATTGAGTTACATTAAGTTTTTTTCTTGTTTTTTTTTTTACCTCTGCTAACGGGTCGAGAATCCATTCGCAAGTCTTGCTCACTCCCGAGTCCACTTGAGACTGACTCATTAGGAGTCACGAACACCAGTTTGGTCTGTAGTTTTTAGCATCGTATAGAATCTACTTAACACACATTCTGAATTCATTCGGAAACTGCTTTTACAGCGATCTTTTAAACATTTCGGAATGTATTACGGGGTAAAAGGAAGAATAGAAGGTAAACGAAATTGTGTACACGTTAAGTGACGGGTTTAGTACATTTTGGCAAAGAAAACCTTGCGCCGAGGCGAGAATGGAGTGACTAGCAAATGGTTTGGTGCGCAAAATTGTGCAAGACGAGCAAGGGGGCACAAAAGGCAGACAAGTAAGAGTTGTTGGGCTAGTCGCAAGGGTGCTGGTCACTAGAAACTATAACACCTTGCTGGGAGTTCGTGTTTATATTTTCTGTCTTTCTTCGATCCTGTAATTCATACGATACGATATGTCCTTTCAGAGTTAGACAACATTGTGCGGTTCTATAAACGCGGCTGCCGCGTCCAACTGATCGATCAAGTTGTAAAGATGTCTTTCTAACGAAGGCTGTAGTAAAAGGTCTCCTTCGGGCAGTGCAGGATGCGAGCGCGGTAAAAAACCCCGCCCTTGGAAGGCTCGATGAAGTCGTAACGTTACGCAGCAGAAAATGAATCGTAGCACCAGTAACCGTAAGAAATCATCGCCCAAAAACGGCACGTAGCAAATATCTAAAAGTAGCATAAAGAAAGTCTCTGGTATCCAATATTTTGTTACGAGTTTCGAGTTCTTACCAATTCCTTTAGCTCTAATTAGCAAACGGCTCGCTTCCGCTAAAAACCGGTCGACATATGCTTGCCCAGTTTCCCATAAATGCAGTGGGAGTTGAGATAACCGACAAATGGTGCACAATGCGGCCAACGGACTATGCAAGAACAGCGTAAACAGACTACCTTTTTGGTGAAGCTCTGCTTGTTAAAAAGAAAAAGAAAATAATAAAAAAAAGATGAAAAAAAGGCATTAGAAAGAAATATTTATGTGGGACCAACGGCTTCGCGTTTACCCTGAAAAGCTGAGGGAACATTTTGTGGGGACATCAAAACTACTAAAGGGAGCCCGAAGAGCTGAGGCATATTTTGGAACACGCAACTGTTATCCGAATCGATAACGATAAACAGAGGCTTGCGTGTAAACGGGAAAAGGTCGCCTGGATAAAGACTGCATACAATTTAAAAACAGGATTAATATATATTTTCTGTATACTCTTATACGATGTTCTTTTTCATTTCTTTTTCTTATTTACCAGTGAATGTCTTTGACTACGGTTCCTCGCTTGTTCGTTGAATCTGTTTCACGTTTACTATTGGTAACCACGCCGCCCATATCATACCCAGCTGGCAGACGATATTGGATGAATAAAAGAAAAAAGCTCAATAGCGAATCTTACGGTCATCGGGCAACTTGGTGGTGGAGAATAAACCATCTGCGGAAATATACAGAAGGAGAGCTCCATTTGGAGGCAACTCTTTGAAACCCGATGCTAAGAAGACGAGAAGTTGACTAAGTGTGGGCTTGTACAGTAAGTATTTGTGAGGATTTTCACGTTTCAGTGGTCTGTCACCGTCATCCTATGTAAAGAAATACGCAAATTGGCAAAGGTATTGATTTTATTTAACAAAAACGGCTTCTTTACCAAGGGTGGGGCTCTTCCGGTGGCCGGTGTGTGATTATAATGCATTATGTCTTCTTGAGGCTCACGCTCCAATGTTTGTAACATGCGAAACATGTCTAGAGTCAATTCACTAAACTTGACCTAAGGGATTCCAGTGGAAAGTCGTAATGGTAATCTAGAAACTCTAATTTTAAAAACCTGATCGTTGTTATTTCCCACAATTAAAACCTCTTGCAATGTCAGATCCATTGCAGGAGACCTTTCAATCGGAGGAGTATTTAAAGGGCTAAGCCTACAAAATATGTTTATACATTCTATTTTGTACTTAAAATGAAACATACCTGTGGGAAATAACCATCGGATTTGAATCCGCATCAAGAACATTAACTACGGCATCAGCCTCTAAGAACGACTTGATTTCGCCTAAGACTAAAGACCATTCGAGTTGGTCATCGGGTTCATAAGTACTCGTGTACTCGTCAATGTGTTTGGATAACTCCTAGCAAAAATGAGTTCAGAACATGTTTTTTTACACTTGATTTGTTCTTACCCGAACGAGGTCACGAACAAGTTTCATTCTCTTTAGTAATAGCGAGACGACTATAAACCGGGCGTAGTACCGTAGCTTTTTTACCATCAAGTCTGACCTACAGAGATTTGAAGAATTTCAAGATTTTTTGCAAGCCAGTTTACATATTAAACATGAACTTGTACGAAAACGTTACCGAGCAAAGCCGTGACGATCTTCTTTCGTTACTTGAGAATAGTACGCTCTTCCGCGAATTGCCGCATAAAAAGAAAACGCCTCGTTGAGATAATTTGTTTCGCTAGTCCTTAAACTTAGAAAGCAACGAAAGTTAGTATAGGCTACACCACAGTATAGTCTCCGATACAGAGTGCATACTAGTAATGGTAGTACAGTTGCCCAATTTTGGACGCGATTTCTCCAATTTGCCATCGTTTCAGGTCATATTTACCATCCAGAACTAGTCTGTGAAAACAAGGAATGTACTTGTTTTTAGAAACCTAAGCTAGTTTTACCCATACCTATGCTGCTGTTGGAACTTCCATAGTCGAGTGTAGATATCGAAAGTTCTGCCAAAGTAAGCTTGCCACTGCTTATGTCCATATTGCGGTAAATCTCTTTATTGGCAAGAAACGATATTTATAGTGTTCAGTAGAGCCGTGTGCATGCATAGAATAAGAAAAAAAGTGCTCTTGAATTTTTCAGGATAGAAATTACAACCAAACATTTTAGATGAAATCAAGGTTGTATTATATCAATTCAATACACAGCGTGCTTACAAAAGGTCAAAACACAAAATAAACGTGAAGGACATAAAATTAAATGCCTTCTTTTTTTGTTTGTTCTGGAAGTGTTGCAATAAAGGATCAGGATGACAACAACGAACAAGATGCATTTTTTCGTGCAAGAAGAGGAGCAATAAATCAAGGAACAAAACGTGCATGGAATTTGGAAGCTGTCAATTGATGATACCTTAACCCGTTAAATAACTGCTTAGATTTTTCTAACAAGTGAGTAAACTCTGCAACCACTTTTCTTTCGTGTTCGTCCATGTCAGGGTCCGCCATCCTTGTCAGACGCTAAAATAATTCGCCATCCACAATGTTCTCTGTCAATGCGCAATCTTTTGCGGTTATCTTTTGCGCTGGATGGGCGTGGAACATCGGAAGAACGGCAATTACATACAAATGCCGGCAGATGACAGTTCGGGTTCACTGGGTAAAACACGCCCCTGAACTGGCAAGTGCTCCTGCTGCTACGCCGTGTTTGTGTTTTTGTGCCTAAAAGGAAGAGTTCGGACGTTGTTTCTAGCTGGCATGTTTTAAGGTAAAATGTTTATTCACAGACCTTCTTTTGTGAGTCTATGCATGTGTGTTTATACTGCGTTCTGAATTCCATTGTTAACAGTTCATTTCCCCTTATTACAGTGAGAAGTGAGGCAAGTTTTGCTGTGCTGGATTGCGATTGCGAAAGTTAGAAACTTAACCACTTCATGGTTTTGGGCAGCATGGCCTCATCCCGTGATCACAAAGATATTCTAGAATTAGCCACTCAGTTAAGGCAAGAGAGACTTTTCATATCTGCTGAGCGTCAGTCATTACAGGACCTGAACAAGAAAGTAAGTCCCATAACACATCGTTATAGCCAAACCTAATTAAATTATTGTTTGTCCTCAGGTTGAAATATCACTGGAGACCTTGTCACATCTGGCTTGGGTTTCACATCAAGAAAGAGTCAATTTGGATGCCTTGATCCTCTCCAGACCTGGTAGCAGTCCGTCATTGTGCTGTCAGAGAGCCTATGCTCTGGAAAATGCCGTTTTCATTGATAGTTACAGACAGATAGGATTCCGCGTAAGCTACATAGCAGGCCCTCACGATGTTAACATGTAATAAACATGTTCGTCTCATCCCATATAGGCATCAGCGTATGGAGACTTTTTGCAGCAATTAAAATCTCGACCACGTTTGGTGGCGGAATGCTTGGCTGCGGGAGAGAAAGTGTTTCCTGAGTTGATGCCGTCAGTAGCAACATCAGTCCTAGCTGGTCTGTATGGAAATGGTTTGCTTCACACGGATGAGAATTTGGTGTTGCAGCTTCTCTCTTATCTCATGCAACTGCAGTTAGCTACATCCGTCAGTCCTCGAAAGTAAGCGTGTTGGAGTAGAACTATAGAACCGTTACATTCATGTATTTTTAGGTTACTGCGAGGAAGCTGTGCGTTCGGATGCCTCTACAAGGCCTTCCATGAGGGTTTATTTTCCGTTCAGCTCTTTTTAACTGCCGCCTTGCATGAACCTATTATGCACCTTCTTATGGAAGATGATGCGTCGTTAAACCTTGAGCTGGATGACTCTTCCTTTAAGTAATTTCTCTCGACTTGTTACTTGTCAAAACCTTACAGTATTCTGCCTTATAGTTTGGAGGAAGGAGCCAGTGCTATGTCCAGCACTCGAGGATTAGTGATAGAGAAGCTAGTGTCATTTACTCGTAAATTCATCGAGGGCATTGTTTGCAGCCTTTCATGCTTCCCACCAAGGTAAGAAAGAAGCTTCATTACACAGAGAATTACTTAGTAAAACTCTTTTGTTATACTTTCTCGTGTTAAGCATTGCCTGGTTGATTCGAGAGATGCGTACGTTACTAGTAAACAACGAACGAGTGGAGATTCGTGAAGTAACAGCCCTCTGTGTGGAGTTGCTCTTTGGTTTGCTTATTTGCCCCGCCATTATAAACCCGGAGCCATTGGGCATTATCGAAGCTCCTATTAGCGAAGTAGCGCGTTCTAATCTAATGCGAGTTGCCCAGATACTCCAAGCTCTCGCTGTTTGGAAGTATGAGAACATAGATCCCAGATGGACGGAAGTTTGCTCGCGGGTTGATAAGGTAAGGCTTTTCTTTTGTCATTCTTATTGGAAAAATACGAGGGAGAGAAAACAAGATAAAATTGGTTGATTTTGCAGGATTCCGTGGCTTCCATTTTGGAGAATGTGCTTGAAAACAACAGTGAAAAGTTTTCCTCTATGAGCGATAAGCCGTTGGAAGGCTTACAGCGCACAGCCATACTAATAACGGAATCTGAACTTCAGCAGCTGGTGACTACATGATATTAAGTCTGAGAAAAAAATTAATTTATTCGATGTTAGGTGTCATTTCTAAGGGCGATTTTAGACAGCGGCTGCGAATCGCTTGATCGGAGTGCGTTGGAAACCATGCTGGCATCTTTACCGCCATTGCTGACTTCCCAAATATCACTCAGTCCTTCTGCAAGTGTAGCGAATGGATTAACCGCATCAGAAACTTCCCCGTCTACGTCGGCTAAAAAGAACATCCTTGGTAGAGGTACATAAGCAGACTAGTTTTGGTGTTTAGAAAGATTAAACTTTTTGAGGCAGTGCGCGTCAAAGGAAAGAACAACTTCCTGTCTCCGATGTCCCCAAGTGACGAAAACGGGACACATTTAGACGACGATGAACATTGCGGTGAGAATATTTTGGTGTTCCCCTTGCCCGCAAATTCTACTTGTGTAGGACTCCTATCGGAACAGGAAGTAATTTTCGTTTCGTTGTCACTAGCCAAAAGGAAACAGTAAGCATTGTGTTGTCTAGGTTTTAGCCAGGGAAGAAAACAGACCGAGGCCTTCTACTGATGCCGAAAACAATAATGACGAGGAAGATGTACCAGTTTTAATTCCAAATGGAAATGGGGAAACGCAAGAAAAACGAACGCGGTTTTCCTTGTCACATGATGAAGGATCAATAGGTTTGCTGAAACATTGAATGCTTATGTTTATGCATCAAATGCTTATGCTTATGCATTCAAATTTTTTTTTTTTAATATGCATTACATTCTTATGTTTCAGGCAACACGAGCGATAATTTGGAAGCGATTTCTGAAGCAGCTTCGAATCATTCAGTTGCTTCGTCGGTGGAATCAGAGAATGACGACGACAACGATGCCAATGACAATCTATCGGATATGGTTTCGGCTAATGTTTCGGGCCGGGGATCGCCCAATGTTTCAGGCAGAGATACCCCGTCTTCCCAAGTTACAGAAGGCGATGAAGGCACTGCCCGCGGCCCAACTGAAGAGCGTCGAACCATTATGAATGCCCAGCTCAGCAAACCTTCCGATATTGATGACCGTTTTGGTCGCTTTGAAGTCAAGGATATGATACAAGGTACCAAAACAACAGCTTGTGTTTACTTTTACTTTCAGTTAGAGCGTTCCTGACCATTTTGGTGTAGGAGACGAAACGGTGTCTATGATAAGCGATTCCTGGAGCACAGATGTCCTGGGAAGTGAAATGGACGTTATGGCTGATGCAGGCGACCGGACTGGGCGGCCACCGCTTGAAGGGATTGTACTGCCTGGGCAGCACTTGCTTTTGGAAAGAGAGGTTGGTTTATATTGAATTGAACTTTGTGTTTGTGTGCCCAAAGCTAAATTTCGTATCAAGGGGGGACTCTTTGATGTGTCTGAAACAGCTTCGGAAGCTTGGAGCACTGACGTGATGGCGAGTGATACTGAACGGTTGGGAGAACTGGATAACGTGGATACTGATGATGCTAATAGTGTTACGAGGTAAAAGCATGTCTTCTATAGTTTTGTGTTGTAGACGTTTATGATTTGTGTGCGGAATTTGTAGGTCGGACGACGCGGCGAGGTCTGAAACGGATGCTGATCCTGTACTCGATGGTTCAGAAGGACGCGAAATGTCCGCCATTCGCGTGCGAGGGCGTTTGACTGGTGTACTCTTTCGCCCCATTCGAGAACGGGAAACGATGTATGGGGAGCCGTACCGTAGTGCGGAAAGTAACTCTCCCCAGCGTGCTGGCAGTGGGGGAAGTACCCGGAGTTCGCACTTGTCTCCTAAACGCATTCCTGCATTTGCTACCGGTATGGAAGAAAGAAGGCGGTCTGAGCCTAGCGCAGGTTTGTTTTTTGCTATTTCTTCGAAAAAATTATTCACGAATATTATTATTTATTTCTGAGTAAATTTTAAGCTTTAAAATTTTTTAAAAATATATTTTAAATAAATAGTAAATTGTATGAATTATTTTTGTGACAAATATTCACGAGTTTTTTTCTCCATAATAGTGCGATTTTTGACCGAATTTCCTGGGACACTAGGCCCTGTTGATGAAGGGCGCTCTCAAGATATTAATACCCCGGCCGGTATGAAACATCCCAGCACAACCAGTCTCTCTTCGTCGTCTTCATCCTCTTCAAATTCATCGCATAGCAGTCGGGGTAGCATTACGAGTAGTGTAGGTAGCAGCGCCAAAGGTATGCAGGATCGTGCCGTGCAAGCAGCTCAAGCCGAAGCGTTGCGCAAAAAGGAAAGTCAAGGTACACCAAGTAACATTCCTTCTATGCTTGCAGTAAGAATAATCCTAACGTCCTGCTAATTTTGTTTTTTTCTTATTTTCAGACGAACCGGCTTCGAGTGCTAGTGCGTTAACCCACGAGTTGGCTAGAACTGCGATGGTACCAATGTCAGCTTCTACAGGCGCTATACCTAAAAGTATTAGCTTTGATAAATCAGCTGACCGTGGTGATAAAGTAAAAGGCTTCCAGTCTGTATCCAGGAAGGTTATACAAATTGTGTTTGTTTTTAGGAACATTATGATGAAGAAGGGAAGAAACGAGGCTTCTTCAGGGGTTTCAGGCTGCCTTTCAAAAGACAGGGGCGTAAAGGAGGTCGCCAGCTGGAAGACAAAATGTAACTTGATCACAAGTTCTTCTTTCTTTATAATTTATTGTTTTGCAAAGGTCCGAACGTCCTGACGCGACTGATTTGCCTACAGGGAGGTTGCGTAGATCCATGTCCGAAGATACCAGGAACTTACCCATAGGTATAACTTAGTTCACTATAGTTCAAACTCGTGTGTTAAACAGTGTTATGAATCTTTCAAAAAAGATCATTTGATCAGATCTGATCGGATCGGCGTTGCACCATAAAGTGGCAGGGATCGGGGCGATTTTTTGGGGACATTTTTAAAATCAATCGGGCTGTAGTCGATTTTTATTTTTTAATTATTATCGGATTTTTATTGTTATTTGTTATATTATTTTATTATTTATTATTATTATTATCGGATCTGATCTGATCTGGAACAGATCTGATCATACTGACAGATCTGATCTAAGAACGGATCTGATCTAAGAACGGATCTGATTTATGAGTAGATCCGATCAAAAAGAAATTGATTTTAAATTAGATGCGGTTTGTTGTAGAAACTACGGATGATATCTTGGCCAAATATCGCAGCAAAGTACCTGCTGATTTAACAGTGGATTCGAATGGACATCGTCAAGATGGTGGAGCTGAAGGACTTAATGGAGATGCCCATATGCTAGAGGAAGAAGATGACCGAGTCTTTATTGATCCTAAAAACGTGGAAGGTTCCTATGCGTTTCAAGATGCTAAACGCAAATTGCGTCTAGTTCTGAGCAATGCGGACGTTTACAGTATACCGCCAATGCGTCTTCAGCACAGAGTAAGAGAGTCAAGGTGGGCATTTACAAGTTCTGGGCTTGAACCTTCGTCTAATTGTATAGGGAGGTGAGGAACATCATTTGGAAACAGCATTACTGAACTTCCTAAAACTGCAGTTAGCTGAAGCTATAAATTTACACGATCGGTCATTAGTGGCCCAACTGCATGAAGCTGTGCGCTGCATAGGCTTGTTTGACAAGCATGCGTAAGTACAAGGGTTTTCGTCGGTAGTATTTTGTGGACTTATCAAAGTTTTATCTACGTTATAGATGTCTGAAGTTGTTTAAAACTATGGAAGAGGATCTAAAGAACCGGACGGCTTATACTGCTTACTTGATTCGGTGTCGGCAATCTTTACTATCTACTTTGGCACATTTAGAAAGGTAATTCGATAGTAGTTATGTGAATGATAGACCGTTTATCAATATTTGTTATAATTGCACAGATTAACGCAACGTGTGGAGCAAGACCGATCGATTTGTCATCGTTTTCTTGTGTCGCTATGCGTTCGCGATTTTTTGAAGCCCAGAGAAAAACTACTGAGCGAGTTCGTCACCCGTTTCATTAGTTTATCCATGGCAGATGAAAAGGCGGATTTGGTGGAGTCGTTTTTGCACAAACTGACTTTGGCCGTGGAAAGTGATTGTATTTGGCAAAGTGAGTATAATTCCTACCCTGAAATCCAGAATTCAACTTGTGTGTTGAAATTGCGTAAAGCAAATCATGAATGTTTCTTTTTTTGCTAGGCGCTAGTCCAGTGCAGATAAAAATGGCCAAATTAGCTATCGAGCAGGAGATCATGAGCAAGATCTACACCCAGGCTTTGTACCCAAATGGTGATGGCGATATATCACGTGACCAGTGAGTATTGTTTGTTTTATGTTTAATGCGAGTTTTTAATAACGTTTTCTTGCAGAGTTCTATACGAGCACCTAAACCGTTTGTCTCAAATCGTTACGCCAAGTCATAAAGATCTGCGTATTCCCAAAGTTAGTCATAATCTTGATCTTTTCTTTAAAAGAAGCTTATTAATTATAATTACTAGTCCTATCGTTACGAATGCCCGTGGCCATCAGCTCAAGCTGAATTGTATAGTATTTCTGCCTACAAAACGCCACGAGAGAAAGTGTCGTGTATCGTGCGCTGTGCTTCCACTGTAATGTACCTGCTGTCGTTGGCGTCGGAAAGAGGTGTACCCGCTGCTGACGACTTTATCCCAGTTTTCGTATTTGTGCTTATTAAGGTGAGATTCATCCTTTACCGCTATAATACGGAGACTAAATGTATGACTTTCCTAGGCAAACCCGTCAAGTTTGCTATCCACGGTACAGTACGTGGATAGTTTTTATGGCAAGCGACTTCATGGAGAAGAGCAGTACTGGTGGACGCAGTTTTGCTCGGCCATTGAGTTCGTCAAAACTATGGACTAATTAACTTCAACAAGAGGAAAACTTCGTCGCGAAACAATAACTGAAGCAAAATGAAACGTTTTTCAAGGAAGGGCTTTATATTTTACGTCCGTTTGGAGCTTATTTTTCCTGGGAGTTTAGGTATCAGAGCCTTCTATAGTGACGGTTTACTTTCTTCTCTGCATATAATGGTAGGAAGAATTGTGTAGTGAAATACGGCACTATTCGCACATCGGTTTCCCATGATTATTTTGGACCGCAGCACGTTCAGATTCTGTAGAGTTCTAACTTCTCTCGGATAGCCCGCCGTTAATAAACTTTCGGTTACCAACTTAAGACAGGTGTATTAAAATAGTATAGTTTATAACCCCTAACGAATCCCAGCTATGTTACGATAGCGGCAATGTTTTCACTTGGGAACCATTTCAGCCAAGAAGGAAACTCAAATCTGAATCTAACGGGTATTCCATGGGCTCCTTTCCCCTATGCAATTAATTTAAAGTTTGTTACAAGCTTTCTAAGTTTTAATAGTAATTACTGCTGGAAAATGCGTGCTGGCTTTGTCCCGCAAAGGATTGCTTTGTTGCCAATGACCTTGAGTAAGCTACCTTCACGAAGTCCGACAACTGTTGGAGTTCCAGGCAGTTCATGATACTCATTGATGCGTTGCTCTCGAGTTTCCTTTGGGGTGGATGTTATAAGTCGAGAATTGTGTGAAGGTAACATAGCTTACTCCCATATGTGTACTGTCAGGTTTCGGGTCAATATAATGTGGGTTGATGTTGAAGGGAACCAGATTTAAGGCTTCAAATGATGGCGGATACACAATAGGCATGTCATTTGTTGTGTTAATACTGCAAGTGGCTACATTGGTTCCAGCGCTTGAACCGATGTATGGAATTCCGTCCTATGAAGGTCTGTACAAAAGCATGTGGCTATTGTTTACTTTGGTTTACTTCAAGAACGCGCTTCCTAATGGGATCTATCAACTTGTGGTTGTAGAGGCTATTTAATAGACGAAAAGTGTTCCCTCCTCCGATAAAGATCGCTTGGGCTTCTTTTACGGCTCGTACTGGATCAGGGTACGTATGGATTCCTTCCACCGAAAACCCTGGAGCAAGTATATATTCATGTACGATTTGAGTTACAGAAGAATAGTACTATACCCCATTTATCTAAGGCTTCATTTACAGTACTAGTGTAGCTGCCATGGTCATTCAGAGCGTAGGGTACAAACAAAACTTTTTTCACATTTTTCCTGCATGGAAAAATATAAATTATAGACTAACATTCCCTGAACAAAATTTGTCTTACTCGTTCAATAATGACTGAATATGCTGCGAAGCATATTCGAGGTAGTTTCCTCCATGCACTTTAGAGTTACTAAGTAAGAGAAGTGACTTCATTACAAGAATAATTAATAACTTTTAAAATTTTCGTTTTGGCTGATACTCGGCAGAAATTGTTTTCTCCGCGCAAGGGGGCGGTTCTTTGTATCTCTGGGTCTTTTTATGTTGGCACACCTTAATTAAATATCTCAAAAAAGTTCGAAATCGACAAAAGTTCAATACAAAAATTCCTGGAGATGAAAAATCGGTAATACCTGCATCAACGGTGTCAAAAATCCCATCACGTATAGCAGGCATAAGTCACGCCATCCTCGGTGTTATTAAGTGATATTCTTTCCCGCTTGAATAATACCAGTTTTTTGCATATTATAGTTGTCAAATATATAATTTTACATGGATACTTTTCAAATGTGTATTGTACCTGTGAGCTTGTAATAAAAATGTTGTAAAGCAAACACATGGCCTTGTAGTTATTTTTTAATGATATTTTAATACATTTGAAAATACACTCAAATAATACGAAAATACACTCAAATAATACAACGTAATAATACGGACTTCTAGAGAATACAAGGTATGGCTATAGGAAAATCGTCGTATTTTTATTAATCGAGCAAAAGATATGAATCACTGTGTTCACACTGATGCGTGGATATCAGTGTATTCACATATGACGGTTTAGTTCATCATTGTATTTATAGTAGCTTCAACACGCAACGAATATAGGCGTATGACTGAGTGGATATGACGCGCGACTGGGGAACGAAAGGACCCTGGTTCGAAACCCGGTCGAGGCATTTTATTTCTCAAAAAAAGCGAAATATTAAATGGCTCTCTTTCTCTATATCTTCCCGGCAAGGTTCCCATACCCATATTCGAAATCGTGAAGCTTCGGCATTACGAGCTTGAATATTGGAAATTGGAAACCGAGCTGGGAACAGGGGAAGGGGCGAGGCTCTCAATTTTTGACGATTTTTCAAGGGGGTACCCCTTGATTTAACATTATTCCTTATGGAGAAAAGCCCTGAAAAACCTTTCTCAGCCCGAAAAGGAGCCACGCCCACTTTTTGGACCAATCCACCAATAGGATTCGTCCTTTTTGTAGAGGCCACACCCCTTTTCGCGGATTTTTTGAAAAATGTCGCCGAAATTTCGAAAATTTTCGTTTTTATTTCAAATATTACAGATCGTACAACAAAATGGAAATTTTTGGCAAGTATATTTTACGGGGAACGTTTTGGTTACAACAAATAAGCAAATAAGGAATTCCGGGTGGAAGCAAAATAGCTCATTTGCATAATTATACTCATTTTTGGGGCTAACAAAAATCTCAGACAAAAAATACCAACAGGTTTTGGAAACTGAGCGACAGATAAATGTTTGGGAGGGATAAATTTGAAAAGAAAACCAAGAAATTTCGAAAACAAACGTTACGATTATACTTTATTCTCAAAACTTGTACAATAATACTAAATCGAACCCAATAGATGCTTTGCTGCACATCGGGACCCTTCCAATGGGTCCCGATGTTCAATCTTGCTTTGAAGTAGTTGGAAGAAGATCCTAACCAAGAAACCTTCGAGTTCCATCTTCTGCTCTGTCAAAAGTGCTCTAATGGCTTAGCACAACTCGGTTTACCTCTTGAAGTTATAGCCCAGTCTCCGGTGGGCGTTGCCAACCCATAATCGCAGTATAACTAACGAAGGGACGTCAGTCGCGATGGTCAGTCGGTTTCGTACGCGTGACAAAGTTAGTTAGCAATGAGGTGGCTCAGCTTCATTAAATTCGTACGAGCTGGCATTCGTTACGAGCTTCTTGAACACGCACGCTTTGCAGAAGCTGCAGAACTCTTCCGCAACGACTTTTTCGTCAATGAAACCTTATCTCGTGGTCTTGGCGAAAAGCAAGATGGTCAACAAGTACAGATCCAAGTGAACGACCTGGAACAATGCATGCAGCACGGCTTGTCTTGGGCGGCTATTGACGAAACAACTGACAAGTTGGTAGGAGTCATGGTCAACGGTCAGCGATTCAAACACGAATCACGGAAAATTCAAATAAAGCTCAAAGAAACGTATGCAGGACGTTTTACGCTGGCTCTTGAACACAACATGGATATCTACTCGGCCTATCGAGTCGACTCTTACACGGAACTTTGTGCCACAATCGTGCACCATAACTACATCAATCGTGGTATTGGCAAAACTCTCACAGTCGAGCTTGGCCTAGAGCAAACTAAATCGCGACGAGTCCTAGCCGTAACCATTACAACAACGCCCGTGACACTGTCGATGTTTCTTCCACATGGATTTCAAGTCCTTAACGAACTAAAACCGTACGAATACCTCCAAAACGGGGAACGAATATTCCGATACTGCGACCCGAATCATACTGTGCAACTGCTTGCTTGCAATTTTACTATTCTGTGAAACTGCCGCGAAAAACTGAGCCACTTTCCGTAAAAATCCACGCTATTTTTTTAATTTCTTCCCGGGAACAGTCAAGGACAGGATATTTTAAAAGCCCTATGCTGTGCTGGAAACTGGACTTTGCCTTAAAGGAGTTGAAGGAGAACCGGTTGCTACGCAGACAAAGCAAACACGATAATGAACTCGCAGTCACAGCTTCCCTTAGTCAAGTTCCGTTTATCATGGATTCTACTTTACTACGTACTATACGCTCGCATAGCCAAACCACACATTCCTTCCCTGTCTTGCCTACGTGCAGTTCCCAAACATGGCTTACTTAAATCAAGATCAGATCAAGAAGGTAACTTTAGTAATTGAGCTCGGATTGGCAGATTTAGACAAGATTTAAATCCACAGTTTCACAGCGATGGTTATTTGATAATCGAAAACTTCCTAAGCGGGGAAGAAGTGCAAAGTTTACGAAATGCGTGCCAAGAGCTCATAAACAACATGGATCCTCGACAACATCAATGCGTTTTCACTACCACTGACGCAAAACACGTAATACAGTAACTTAACTCTTCCTTAGTCTGAAAATAACGGTTGAATTCCCCTGCGTATAGGCCAACGACCGCTACTTTCTAGAAAGCTCTGACAAAATTCGCTATTTTTTCGAAGCTGGTGCACTGGACCAAGAAGGCAACTTGACTGTTTCCAAAGAACGTTCGCTAAACAAGATTGGCCATGCTTTACATTGGCTTGAACCAACTTTTAAGCAAGTTACGTTCAGCCAAAAGGTTAAAGATGTTGTACGTGATATTGGTTTCAAAGACCCAGCTGTGGCACAGAGCATGTACATTTTTAAGCAGCCTGGTATTGGTGGGGAAGGTATATACAAATTTGTCAAATTTAGTAGAAACTGAAGCTCCTAACATTAACGCAATTTTTTGCAGTGACTCCACATCAAGACTCGTCTTTCCTGCATACGGATCCACTGAAAATTGTGGGCATGTGGTTTGCGTTAGAAGACGTTACTCTGGAAAATGGCTGCCTGTGGTTCATCCCAGGCTCTCACCAGTCTGGGATAACTCGACGTTTCATTATGAACTCAGATCCAAACTCTGATAAGTTAACTCTTTACGATGCACCTGTTACCGAGTACAATGATGCTGACTTTATTCCAGGCCCCGTGCCAAAAGGTAAAATTCCAAAGTTTACAGACTTTACAATTCAAATCGATCGTTTTTAAGGTACCTGCGTGCTCATTCACGGAGAAGTCGTCCATAAGAGTGAACGCAATTTATCGCCAAACTCTCGCCACATTTACACCTACCACGTTATTGAGCGGTTCCAAACCAAATATTCTCCCGACAACTGGCTCCAGCCTTCTGAAGCTTTACCGTTCCCAGGATTATTCGATAATTGAGTAATAATTCAGTAACTCGAAAATTCGTAAATTCGCAAAATAGTGAAATAAAAGACAGTGCCATAGTACTACGTTGTCTAATAGCTTCTATTTCGAGAACCGGGATCTCGATACGGGTTTGAATGTACAGTAAAGCGCGAACCACTGCCGTTCTTCTATCCTTAACATTGTGTCGTGTAAGTTAGTACAGATAAACGGCTATCACGTAAGAGTTAGAACTAGAGCTTGTCTCCTTCAAACTGAATTACAGAAATAGAATCCACCAAAGAACTATTGTCTACTTTTGTAGCCATCAAGGCCTGAAAATCGTTCAAACTTGGTTTGGGAACGAGGCCTAAGAGCAATGCTAGCTTGGCGGCTAAAGGAGTCACTTTCTGGTCAGCGAGTTTCTCCTCATCCGGCATCATCTTCCGGGAAAGAAATTATTTGATTTTACAGCTAAGTTACATCGGTTATACAAATCGTATAGATTACCTTGTCTGCCACGTGAAGATGAATTACACCATCAGAGCCCACATGAAAGGTCGATAATCCGTCGTACCATCTACCAATAAAATGGACGAAAATTTAGTAATTTGTTTCCTTAATTTAGTGCAACTTACACTTCTTGCTTGTCCTTCAGCTTTTTCCATTCCCAGAGCTTATACCTCCAAAAGTTAAACATTACCTACAATAACAGGCATTAATAGTCCCAGATGGCAAGAAAAGCAAGTTGTTACCTTTAGTCCTGAAATACCCCGAATACTCCAGCGCAACTTGATAGTACCGTCCTCAGGATGGATAGTCATCTTAAGGATTTCGAAACGAACGTACGCAAAGCGTAAATGGCCGAATGTGCGCAGCAATGCAACTTGCTTGACGTAATTGAAGAGGCCACTAAAAGAGTAATAGTTATAACAAAGATTCGCTAAAAAAGACAATAAATTACATACGTCGTCTTTTTACCCCTAATGTTATCGATGAACGTAACATCCATGGAGTAGATAGTGTAATCCAGGGGTTGCACGAAGAGCTTAGGAAGCTAAAAACAGGATTTCTTTTATTTTTCTCAATTTTTGTAAAACTTTTTTTTTAAGTCATAGACTAGCAGGAATTAGATCCTTACAGTGTCTGCCAGTACGTTAGCCACCTTCTGAAGTTGAGCTTCATCAGGAAGTCGCTTTTCTGGATCAGTGCCATTACCCGGAGAGGTTTCTTGACTGGTCAAAAGGATCGCTCGCTCAAAAGGTGAAAGTTGGCCATTGCAGTAGGTTACAAAGTGGTCCTCTGTCAATGTAGGGCAAGTTGCTTGTACAACTCGTATGGCTTCGTCAAACATTGGGGTTTGCGTTAAAGCTTTATGCAGAAATTGCAAAGAATGAGGTGGCAAATCCTGAGTTTGATATTCGGCTAAGGAAGTTATGGGTTGATGAGCAACCTTGACTGATGCAGTGCGAGTGACATCGTTCCTAGCTTCTGAGGTAGAGCTGAGCTGCTGGATGATATTTTGCGCTTTGAGATGCTGCAAAATGGCCTCGTAAGCATACTGTCGCTCGGCCTCTATCTTCACATCCAAACAACGCGTTTCAGAAGTTAGTTTGCTCTTGAAAGCCACAAGATCATCGAAACTGTGACGCCTGTTCTGCTGTAAAAAAAAAAACACATCAAGTTGCATTCAGGAGAAAAGCGAGATTTTTTTTTACCGGGTGCCTAGGTAGAAGTAAAGCAGCTTTGGCAGGGCTGGTCAAAGCTTTTGCAACATGTAAGTTGCTGGTTGGCGCAAAACATACTCGCGGAGTATGTTCTAATTTTGTTTTGGCTGTATGCCTCTTTTCGCCATGAGAATTGGATAAAATATGATTAGCAGGACTTGTGCAATTCCATGTGGTCAACGTTGCTGGATACTTCCTAAACGTATAGCGAAAACTAACGGCCATTTCTTCCCTCCGCTTTTTTGTATTCTTTCAATGTATCAAAACCACGGTTGAAAGAAATACTAATTTCATAAGCTGTTACAAAAACGATGACATCGTTTTTTAATTTGAGCACACTGCGGAAAAACAAACGAAAACAATGCTTGTAAACTGATGTGTGCCGCCACCTTCTGCATCCACCAAGCAACCAATATCCGAACTGCGACTTGCGAACTGCGAAGAAAAAGTTAAATGTAAAAGCACATCTTTTTCGAAATATTTTTTCGATTTTTTTTTTACTTATTTCCAACAGGTTTTGGGAGAAGTTCGGTTCACTATTCAGAAGTAAGGCTGTATATGTAATCCAATGGCATTGGAGTTGGAAGTTTCCGCGCATTCTTTAACTGCCAAAAATTAAAAAGTATAACAATTTGCATTCGACGGACCCCGACTCAGAAGGACGGCAGCGCTCGACGAAGAAATCGCAAGGTACAACCTTTATTAAAACATCTGCGCACTTATGAAACGAAACATCGCGGAGGATTTTAACGTCGGCATACGACGTAATAATCAATTTGTCAACCTCGACCAGGTAGTCCAAGTCGTCGAGAGAACCGGGCTGCAACAATGACGCAAGTGTATATGATATCGTCCCGCTGCAGTTATACTGCATGTATTGCCTGTTGCATGGATTATGTGTCGCATTCGCTTAAACAGCAGCTCATATAGTGATTCGAAGTCTGTCATCCTTCCGTCGTCCTTGTCTTACACGTTAATGTCAATTAACTACTTCTACCCAGGGTTTGTATATCGCGGTCCGGCCTATATCGCGGTGCTTATCGCGATAGATATTTCTACCGCTGACGATTATCGCAATAACTTGAAAATTAAGCATTTACCGGAATTATCGGATGCACTTAAAACTACCATGC
>JAGJRP010000803.1:0-29065 GCA_022832235.1 Lepidurus couesii
TATGGTTAAAGTCGATACCAATCCTAACCCGGTTACTTATTTATGCACCAATGGAAACACGTGTTAGGCCAAGGCCAACCCGGGTTACGCTAACTCAACACCGGTGTTAGGTTAGCAGTGGGAACACAGCCTCAGGCTGTTAAGAATGTTAAAGTTAAGAATGTTTAATAATGCCCTCAAGTTTTAGAGTTTTCTCGAAAAATAATAAGATAGTAATCGAAGGCCTTTTAGGAATTTTTAGCATTTGAAAAATTCTAAAATTCCAAGTTTTCGAACATTCTACGATCTAAAGACTAAGTTTAAAAATGTTTAATAATTTCCACAAGTTTTAGAGTTTTCTCGAACAACGATAAGATAATAATCGATGAAGCGCCCTTTAGGAATGTTTAGCATTTACAAAGTTCGAAGATTCCTCAACTTTTGAAGGTTTTACGATCTAAAGATTCTGGGTTTTACAAATTCCTCAATTTTTCCCAAGTTGCTAATTTGTTGAAACGCTTGACTTCTCATTTGGCAGGTCGGGAATCGTTATTTAGCGGCTTAACAGAACTTGTTCCTGGCTTACGACAACTTTCAACTTGTGAATTGAATTACAGCCAGCGACCAACGCGTCCCAAGCAGCCAAAGTCAGTGCATGCTTTGAAAATCTTGAATGTTTGCAAGTCTCGCAAGGCAAACGAGCTTGAATGAGCCCGAAACGACCTTACCTTGTTGGAAGACGTACGTGGAACAGGTTCTGGAGCGACTACCGGGTTGCCACACGGAATTCCATACTGATTTGGGTGGTTGTTGGCGGGAAGGGGCACAGAAATCCTGACAGAGGGCACGGGAAGGCATGGCGAAGGGGCGGGCTCATTGTTCATGCGAGGAATCCGCGTCCCGGGCGGCGTAGGCGGTTTGGTATTCACTGAAATCCGCCTAGTTTGTGGTGGTGGTGGTTGTGGAGGCGATGTTTGAACATTTGGCAACTTGGGCAACGGTTTGGCGAGAACCTGCGCCCCTGAATGATGCGACGGAGGCGGGGGAGGTGGTAAGGGCATGAAAAGGCGGGGCGAAGGGGCGGGACTTGGTCGCTGTGGACTATTTCCGGTTCTCGATTTCGTCCATTTCCCTTCAGCCGTTTTACGAGCGTCAACTGCTGCCCCCGTCTGCTGCTGGTGACTGCTGGGCAATGTCAACTTGGACACATCCGGCAATTTGGAACTAGTGTTGCTATTGCTACTATTGCCGACCAGGGTCATAGGGATGCTTCTTTTGTTGTGGCTCCCACTAGGTTCTTTCTCCTTCTCCCTCTCTTTGGGCCACCTCGCAGGCGTCGTTACGTTCATCGTCATCGCCGTGTTGTTGTTATTAGTCGTGCTCAGGCTGCCGTCTTCTTTGGTGCTAGTCCGGAGCGCTGAGGCGCTTTTGCTCACGTTGAGGACGCGAATTTGGCCCGAGCTGACTTGGGCGGGACTTTGGAACGTGGCGACGGCGGTGGCACTCGCGATGGCGTACGAGGGCGCTGCCGTCGTCACTGTGGCGAGCACAGGCCGGGGCAGAGGCTCCGGTTCGCTGGGAACCGCTTTGATAAATTCGATGCGCCCTTTCTCCACACAAATATTAGGCGGTGGACTGGAATAGAGCGGCCTGCTGCGACCCTTGTCGGCTACCGGGGGTTGTTGCACCGTGGGAATCCGACTTTGGCGGAAAGCGTGCTGCCGGGGGGCAGGGCTTGTGGGCGCCGAGAGGGAGGTGGGCGTGGTCTCTCCACTGGGCGTACCACTTCGTTTATCCTTGTCCTTCTTGCTATCCTTGGGTCGGTAGAGCAGAAAAGGCGCCATTTTGTCACTCAAAGTGGGCTGGTTGGGTCTACTAAAGTGGCAAAAAATCACATCGAATTAGAAAAACACAATGAATTGCAAGATTTAAAACACTTTTTAAAGCTTTATAAGGGGGCTATGTTTAGAAGAGTGAAATGAAAACATTAGAGCACTTTGGAACGAAAAAGTCGACTTGTTTGTCCTGGTAAAGAAAATAAATAAAGCGCCACAATGAAATGGGTCCCTAAAGCGCAAAAATGGGTCCCTAGAAGTGAACTTTTTGGTCCCCACTCCAGCAGTGTTTGGGGTCGATGCTTTTTGTGTGATCTTAGGTCATTTCCGATCGTCGTGAACTTCTGTCAACCCGATCAGATCAAAAGTGGCAAAACTTCAGAAAATTTAGATCCGATCAAAAAATACCCAAATCGGTCAGATCAGGTTAAAGATGAGATCAAAGATCAGATCATTTTATGTAAACAGAAGAAAATAATTCGAACGATGGCCACTAGACGGCCTGATTTTGGATCGGTAAATTTCTCGAAAAAATCCAATTTAGGGTCCACGCCGATCAGATCAAAAATAGCCGATTGATCTGATCTAATCTTTTTAAAAAGACCCAGAACACTGCACTCCAGCAAGATATATACAGTAGACGCCGCTTATTGTAATCACGTTTGTCACAACATGTTCTCCGGAATTAGTGACAAAAGTATGTACTGTATCTCCCGGTCAAAATGACACTCGTATGTCAATTTCGAACAATGAATTTTGCTGTTTTCAGCTAATGGAGTGAAAGAAAGTACAAGTTTTAACGACTTTCACCAACGAAAGTTGATGAGAATCGTTAACCTAACCTAAACTAAATTAACCTAACCTAAGCTAACTTAACCTAATAACCTAAGCTATAACCTAACCTATCCTAACCTAATGCATTTCCAACCAAACTACCAATTTTCAACTCGAGTGACACCCGTTTGTCATTCCTTTTCCGGCGAACGTTTTCAACATTATGACACCCTTGATGTCATTTTTGTCTCTGGGTTCCGAAACCGGAGAACTTGTTGGTTTGTCAAGTGAATATTGTTTCTATTAAGCTAAGAATCTAACAACCGAAAATCGATATGTCAAAATTTCCGATATGTCAAAAGTCATTTTGAACTTATTTTGCCTACTGAATAGGAAGGTAACATTAGAAACCGCAATAGGCGAAAGCCTACGCGGTCAGTCAATATATATTTAAAAAAAAAAAATAGAAACTGGGCTATTGTATCCAAAGTTAACTTAACTTATTGGGCTCAAGCTAGGAAAGTAAAAGCAAATAAAAGACAACAATGGAAAAAAGGGCCATTTTATCGCCCGAAAGTCGGCACTCGACGCTCCAATTTAAAAAAAGTAAATAGAGGAAGACCACAATGAAAACGAATCCCAAATCTAATCAATTCAATACCCAAATACGAATGCATGGCACAGGCAAGATAATAGCTCGCTTTTGCCAGCTGTGGGCCACGCACAGCTTCAGCTTCCCCTATATGTCGCGCTGTTTTGTTTCCTTTACACACTTCCCTCCCACCCCCCTCGCTCTCCCTTCTTAACCAGCAGCCTTCCATTACATTTATGCTTATAAACTCTCTCTCTCCCACACGTTGCAGTAGCACCACAGCTGTAGACAACGTAACGATCCTAAATTTAAAGTTCCTTCAACTTAGTCTTTCCGTTTTCCTTCAACTTACTCTAACCTCCCCCTCTCTCCCACCTTATTTTCCCGGAAAATAAAATATAACATAAAGGAAGAAGCCTATAAGGGAATAGAAGAGCTTTTCGAGAGTGTTAGGCCTCTCATACATGTTATTCCTAATACGTACAGCACCACGGCAACCTTGCATAAGTCGGGATAGTTATTATGGAAGCGTCCAAGTCCAGGCCAAAAGGCGTAAACGAGGCAACAGCAGCCAGCCACGCACACCTGCGAGGCTTCTCACACGGGTCTACGGTACCGTCCTACGCTCTACCTTCACGCCGAAGCAGCAGCAGGAGAAGCAGCAAGCAGCAGTATAATATGAGCGTCTATACATACTTAACACCCCAGAGACCTATTACAGAAACAACAACGCCCTTGCTTTTCTTCTTCTTCTTCTACCTCGTGCTGATGAAGCCTAGGCTTGCTGCTGCGTTTCCGTTGTTGCTGCCAAAACTCCCAAACTTGAGCCGCACAAGGATATACGCACAAAACCTCCCTTCCACCCTCTTCATCCTCGTTCTTCTCATATTCAACTTCTTCCCGTTGCCCATCCACGGACAAATTCCAACATTTATAGGCCACACTATTCCTCCCTAAAATTTCGAATATTTTTTTTTTTTTTAAGAAAAAGAGTTTCCTAATTGGAATCCCTCTAAACGTAAAGCCTTCCTGTTTTAAGTACCATCGGATTCCACCGAGGGCGTTTCTTAATTATAGATAAAAATGCTGTGGTTGATATCGCGACCTAAACAAAAATAAGAATAAAAAAAATAAGAAAATGAAAACAAAATAAAAGAAGAAAGAACCCCCCAAAAAGTTTAGAAAAGTTAAGTTGCGGCCAACCAGAACAAAGTGAAATCAGACAAGGTCTGGCCACCGAACCGACTCGGAGCACTTCCTCCCAAATTAATGACTCATCATAAAACGACCCGTTCTCTGACCAAATCGAAAGGCATAAAATTGCACATCAATGACTTGGACGCTTTTGTGTTATTGCTTATCTTGATAAATAATAAAACGGTTGAATAACGCGATATTTTTTCGTTTTGGTTCACACAACTCCATAGCACCTCCCACACTAAAGTCCAATTCTCAATTCTAGACGGACTAAAAGGGGAAAAATTTTCGATTTTCGATACGGATCGAAGAGCATGGAAGCTTCTTAGCAAGATTAGCGCTACGTCCTACGTGTCAATGTTTAAGCCGAATGGCCACTTTAGCATGCTCCTAGCTCCTAGCGTTTGAATAACTAATAGATTCGATCTTTTTTTTTCCTTTTTTTACCTAATCCGAGAGGCTGAAGTATCATCAAGCTGCTTATCGCTTAATGGGCGTGTCTTATCAACATGCTGATGAGACAAGTTCCACTTGCCCTCTTCTGGCTGCTGTTGTTTAGGTCGCAAAAGTGGTGACGTCGGCCCCGTTACCCTACTGACATGAAAACGAAGCGAAAATGTTGAAAAAAATGAAAGGAAAGGGGAAATTTAGAGCTCAAAACGACCGGGTCACTTTGTTTGATATACGATCAAGTGTGTTGCGTTGGCACATTCCATATCTGCTATCGACAGACAACAAGGACACATGTGTAACCGTTAAGGGAGGCAAGTGTGCGCATATATAGCACATGCCACTTTAACTTTCCAGGGGAATGGGAAATTGTCCACACATGAGTCTGCAAAGCTATGGCTCAGAGCACAAGTGGGTAAATTGCTTGCCTTCCATGTCTTCTCATATCTCAATCTTAACGGACTCGTTTGCTTTCTCTAGCTACGAACAATAAACACAACAAGGCCTTCCACACACTTTCCTTTAAAAATCCCAAGACAAATAACTACAAAACCGCCCACTTTTTCTTCCTTTTTCACCCCCCGCCCGATTGCGAATAAATTCCTTTAAAAATCCAATTGAAGGATCGAAAACCTTTTTCCATCGAAAACCGCCCACCTTTTTCTTAATTTTTACTTTATTTTTTCCGAATTTTTGCCTTCCATTTTTTACTTTAAATTTGGATTTCCAACCCAAATTCCTAAGGGGGCGTGTCCACAACTTGGCTCAAGATATAGCTCGGAAGAGAAACGTTTCAAGTCAGAAAAGAAGGTGAAAAAGGTCATTAGGGCACCCAGTTTCTTAAGTGGGCGTGGCATATAGATCAACAAGATGAAAACTCTCTACCCCCCACACCCCCAAACCAATGACTCGTGGTATGTGTACATGACAGGGCACACCAGACACCGTAACTACCTCCTCCAAGTCGTGACAAATGACCCCCCTTCTTCCTCCTCATCTGCAACCTGAACTTGTAACCCTAAGGAAACTTGTACTGATGACTTCCTTTGAAAGGGCACCAAAATCCCATCTTGCCATTTACATGGAAACTCGTTGTTGACATTACCCTAAGAACCACTCGATTTTTTTGGAATTTTTTAGAGTACCAGTTCTCGAGTTGTTGCCATTCAAACTTTGAGCCATGACGTCACAGAAGTCCTACTATCCCAATATTCGCATAACATTCTTCTTCTGTCTTAATACTCGCAGCATGTCTTGTCGTTACAGTTCTGGTTATCATTTTACCATGCTTTCTGTTAACTTACATGCTTATAGGAAATAAAGCTTTCGGCATCATGATTACTGCTACGTCCGTGACGTCAGATAGCCACGTGAACTAATTTTTTAGGATTTTTTTTCTTTAGTATCTTAATTACTATACTTCTCGCGAATGATGGAAAGCAGTATAACGAACTTATGGACTGCAAATTTACCAATCACATTGATTTTGCGTCGATTGGACCAATCCTGTCATCTGAAGCCTTTCTTCTACGCTTTGGCAAGGTTCTCAACATGATATACCCTTCTAAATTCCCCCAGTCAATTAAAGCAGCAGGTCATTCAATTAAATAACCTGCTCATTTAACTGACTGGGGGTGTTTAGAAGGTATTTCCCTACCTAAGCGATAGTAGTAGGCTAGAAATGACAGGATTGGTCTAAACAGCAATATGATTGATCAATTTGCAAAGTCCATGTAGCGATCAAACTAGAGTTTAGATTGGTTTGCGCTATTTTTCTCTATTTCTATGTGTTTTTTAAGACAAAGTTGTTGTTTTTGTGACTATTACAGTTTTAAGAATTTTGTCCCTTTTTTTTAGCTCTCGGGCGTCTTTGAGAAAAACGCTTTTGAAAAGCTTTTAGTGCATCGAGACGCAGACACTCTTGTAACGAGCTGCTGCGCACCTTGCTGCTGCTGCTAGAACAACCTAAAAGAGCGTGGCCTCATTTGCATAATGCAGGCCGAGTTGAATGAACACCAAACAAGCCAGGAAAAGCGAGTCAAGCAGACCGGGACTAGTTGTTGGGGATGTGGACGTTCCTTTTTTCCCCATATACGGGCATCACGACGCTGGGCGATATCCATGTGTGTTTTGGATGTGTCTATGGAGTGTATGCACAGCACTCGCGCTTTTAACGAGCCCAAAGCCGTCCTGTAAAACTTTGGAGGTCACAAGTCATAAGGTCAATTCATGTCTTCCCCCCATTGCGTTTCGGGAACCTCAAAATAAAATTTCAGAAAAGTCCTTAATGACGACAATGTTTTTATTTCTTTTTTGGCGTTCTCCTTTTCGTCTTCCTTTTTTATATTTTTTTCCTTAATAGTCTAGAACCGCTTGAGGAGATCGACACGAAGGTTCTCTAATGATCTAATGAAGGACTTAATGATCTATAACATCCTACGGATTTAAACCAGTTTTTTAAGGAATGTTTTTAGCCCGCTTTTTATTTCTCGATTTTTGGGATGGGTATGGGTCTATCATTTGCTATTTTGGGACCAGAGCCAAGCTGGGGAATGCAAAGGGGGGAGTCTTTTGCCAATGACACGTATATGGGACGTCGTGAAAAGTGCAGGCACCCCAGGTCCCCGGCCGAACGCCAGGCCCAGCGACCAGGTGGTCACGCCGAATTTTCTCCCTTGTCCTCGCACCGTCTTGGGAGCGTTACCACGCCTGTTTTTATAGCTTTTACGCACGCCGGAGCGTGAGCATGAGTGCCGGTGAGAGCCTAGAGCGAACAAACGACGGCGCTGGCTAGGCTGTGGTTTGTCAAGTGTACTGTACCCGTCCCAAATAGCAGTCCCCGACGTTCCAGGCGGGAACTCGTAGCGTTAGTTCGGCGTGCGTTACCCACAACACAACGGCGCAATAATGAATCTTGAAATGCAAACCCAGCGAATGTTGCTCGTAACCGCGACTCGTCCGGTTACTCCGGCTTGATATTACGTTCGCTTAGGTCGCTTTGGGGGATGACCCAGTGCGGTCACGGTGCAGTACATCGCACGCAAGAACTGTTTACAAACGCGTACCACCAACAGGAGACAAGTCAGGAGATGAGAGAGCTTTACGAGACTGACACAACACATCCCTCTGGGTATGCGGCTAAAAATACCAATCCGAAATTCTCGCATACGAAGTCCCTTTTTTAACACAGCATCCTAAACAACCTCATACTTGAACCACTCAACTAATTAGTCATACGATCCAGGAGCCAGACATGTTAAATGGAATTCGGTTTTCGGTTTCTTGGCATTCAAACGCAGCTATTTGAGAACAATAGAATTCGCAACGTTGAATTTTTGCTATATTTAATGCATGTATTTTTATTTAATTTTACTCCATTTTTATTTTAAGGAAAAAGAAAAAAAAAAATTGGGCGACGATCCAGAACAGCAGGGGATTCTCTCTCGCAACCGCGGTTTTTCCCTGGTTAGTTTTCACCAAGTTTATGAACCTACTCTAATCGCTTATTTGTGGCCCGATTGGCAACTCTTGTCTACCCAACAACAATGAATTTATGCGTTTATAACCTAACCTAAACTTCCCCCTAATCACACCAGACCAGTCGTTCAACGCAGTTCAAAGTGAAAACCAGCTTTCAAAAGGGAGCCCTTTCATATTTCATTCTTAGGGAGTAAGACGAGGAGTAAGTTTCATTGTTGGCAAACTTGTGAAACGCCCCAATCAATTCCCAAACCCAAGTCCCCCATTCATTCCTAACTAAAAGCAAAAAGTATTGAAATAAATACTAAAATACACAAAAAAACGAAACTACATTAGTAGGTTCGTTTTTTTTTTTTTCAAATACGGCTGATCGGCTTAAGCATGCTATTGTCGTTTATTGCTTCACAAGGGTTAGGGTTCGATTTATATTAAAATATTCGAATGCTTAATATTAATTCGAATGCTTAATATTATAATAAAATATTCGTTGACGAAAATTTCTGAATATTCTTCTATTTTGCCAGAAATAGGAAAATAATAATAAAAAAATCATGTTCATTTATTAAATGATTGGGTTCATTTTGCAGGCATTTCTTGAAGCCAATCCTCTAAGAAATCAGCTTGTCAGTTTTCGTCGAACCGTGCAAGTCGTACTTCGCCAAGTTTTATCGCAGAGCGATCGTGCGCCTTCATACATAATAGCGAATATCTACGTGCAGAGCTTGTTAAGGAAAGTTTGAAAACAAAACCTCTGCATTTTTTAGAGGGGAAAATTACCTCGGATTATGCAAGCGCCTCCAAGACAGTTCGAACACAGAACCACTTCCTAAAATGTCTACAAGCTACTTATTCCTCGAGCAAAGGAGTCGAGTAATTTTCATTGTTGACAAGCAGCAAACGCCCCTAAATACGGTATTTGACGTGGTGGATTGCCCTGCCCTAATTGTTACCCCGAAAGGTGGATCAAGGTGAGCGATAATGACGGAGGAAATTGCCCAAAATCCCGATACCGAACTTGTACCCTATCTTGCCAAAACCCAGTGCTTCCCCGATTGCGGGGTGTCGACACAACAACATCCAAAGGTCAGCCACACTTGCTCCAACAAGCAAACGGCAATGCATAAACAATGGACAAATCTAAAGGCTGAGCAACAAGGTATCCAACGAATCTACAAGTAAGGTAACCCGGTAATGAGTATATGGCCTGTTTGGCTCGGAATTTTATGCAAGGCCATGGTTCAGACTCTCATACATCTTTCGGGGCCTTTTCTTCTCACTTTTCTTCTCATCACTCACGTTGGAACCTAAACACTCTTGTTCTCTGGCTATGGCTGGCAATGACTCTACTGTAGCGAGTAGCGCTCATGTAAAAGTGTGCAACTTTGATGAAGTTTACAGCTTTCATCGCCTTTTCGCCGGCAAGGGCAGCTGTGAAGGGCTAACTAAAGCAGCCAGAATAAGGGAGACGGTCAGGTCAGATCAGCTTTCAGTTGTGCGTGAATGTGAACGCCACGCCGTATAGTATAGCATACCATATATACATACACACCATACACATATCACATACAGGATACAAGCAACCCGGGCGGATCAATAACGCAGCACCCAATCGAACTCTTGAAACGTTCTCACTCTGTAAGCCCAAACGCCTTACTCGTCGGGCTTATGTGTTTTTGTGTGGGTTTTGGACTGTATTTAATAGCGTGAGCTACGTTCATGGCTAATCTAAGTTTACATAGAAGATATGTTATGTGTTTTGGTGTAGAGTTATACGTTTACTTCTCAGTGTCTCTGGGTTGTCCCTTTCCCTATGCAAAACAAGTCTAGTCTGCGCTGCGGTTATCGGTACGGGTACGGCAAGGAGAATATATCTTGTATGTACCTTGTTCACGTTTTCCCCAAATGCCTTAAAGGTAAACCCCTAAGAAACTGAGAAATGCGAGAAGGAGAATACGACAACACTGAGCCAAGACGAAGCTTTTTCTAAAGGATAAAGGGTATATACCTGTTGTGGCTCCTAAGTTGGCCTTTGCTGCTGCTGTTACTGTTGGAACTGGAGGAGGACACCGTGGACAATGACAAGGAAGCAGGAGCAACGGAAGAATTAGTCGACGTTGAATTCACGGGATTAGACAGTGTAAAACTAGATGCAGACGAGGAAGTGCTACCGCCAGGTAAACCTAACACCTTGAGCACTTGGAGGACCATCGTTGAATGACGGCAACTTTTGCATTCGCTATTCGCTCCACCTTTTCGCGAAGGAAACGGTCGCGTTCACATGAGGATCTTTTCTTTGTCAATAAAAGAAAGAAAAATCCGGCTCATTCAACCCCACTTATCACTCGCATGTCGGGAAACCAGTCTGGATACTTTTCTATACATAATCTAATCACTCCAACCGATAAAAATAGAGCCGGAAACTCGGCACCTCCAATTATCCGTCCAAAACCTTCTCAACGGCTTTTAAGTTTGGTGGGAAAATAGGGAGAAAACGTTCGAAATCCTAAATCACGTGGGGGGGAAATGGAAGAAAATGTTCGAAATCCTAAATCGCGTGGGGGGGAACAGAAGAAACGTTCGAAATCCTAAATCGAGTGGGGGATATAGAAGAAAACGTTCGAAATCCTTAGATCACGTGACGGCTCAATTTTGGAGGGGCTTATTTTTGCAAGTCAAACACTTGGGAACTTTCCTTAGCGTAGAACAAAGAAACCCGCATGGTCTGTGCGTAACAGAGAGCGTGCTAGCGCCACTTCTTTCTCGTCCGAAGTCTGGCGCAAGACTGAGCACGCTACGTCGTGGAAGCCCCGCTTCCAAACTGCACGATGCCGGGGTCCACCACACTGCGTGCATTAGCGCCTTACCTACTCTACTGCACTGTAGTTAGCCTCATGCACAAGCGGAGATTCACGCCCCTAGCCCCGGTGGAGAGCTAGCCAAACCGATTCTGTTATACGGTAAGGGGGCTATGGTGCGGGCTTACCTTCCTTCCTCGTAATCTCATATCCGCTATTGTTTGAATGAGCGTTAAATAGTAACGCTATCATTAGTTGCTTTTCATGTGTAATGTGTATTGAGAGCAAATCGGATGCAAATCGATTCCATTCCAACTATAGAATTTTAGAAATTTTTTAATCGAGTTTCAATGGTGTTTCTAATGGAGTAACGGTTTAATAAAGACGAAGTTTACACTTGAAGTTCTGGAGAGAAAGTTTGTGGTTGAACTTGGACCCTTTTTCACCACGTTTCTGCTACCAATTCGTGAATGCCTCTCAACTGCCTAATTAACACAAACGTGCTAATTTGCAGGGCTCCAAACAACAGTTCCTGACCCTAGTTAACCTTGGAGTAGAATTTGAAAGTTTTATTGAACCTACTTTCTAGGAATATCGACGATTTCATCAAGGGAGAGGCCTTCTTAACGAGAAAACTTGGAGAGATACCGTAAAAGGAATAGCCTCTCTTCATTGTTGAATCTGCTCTGGAATTCCCACGCTCTTTAGTGATTACTGTTATTTGACTGGCCTATTTTGGCTGCCAATATTATTTTTAGAGCACATAACCCCATCCCTGTCGGTATAAGTGCCCCAACTTATGAAAACTCGTCATTGTTAACGCAGCTCCAACCCCAAATAGAAAAACAAAAAAAAACGAGAAAAAATCGGCGTCTCATCTCGCTAAGCTTCATTCTTCCGACAATGTTTTCAATAGAATGCGAACGTGCCCTTTTTAGGTTGGGAAATTTTGTCAATTTTCACATGCAAAGAACGAACCAAAGCGCTTTTCCAAGGCAAAAAGGCCGCTTCACATCACCTTGGCCCATCAGGTCGCTTTGCTGCTTTTGTCTGTCGCCAAAACCCATTCCCATTCATTAGCAGCTCCCCATTTCGAATTCTTGGTCTAGTTTCGCACCATAAAATCAAACTACCCTTTCCGTCAAACTACTCGCGTATTTCTGTCCATGCTCCCATATCCTTTTCCAAATCCCCCATTCCCGTTCATATTCTCATCCAGTTTCATTTTTTTGCTTTACTTTTGGCATTTTTTGTCCTGTTTAACCTTTTTATTCAGATAACTTAAAAAATAAACGAAAAAAATTGGATCGCAGACTCGCCAAGCTTTGAAAAGCTGTCCAAAGTGATTAAGTGCTTGAACATTCCCTTCTCTACCCAGCACGCAACCAGTGCCAGTGCGGGTCACTGTTATTTTTTTTTTCCAACTCCTTTTTTATTGTATTTTTTTTTTTCGTTCTTGCGGTTTTTTGGGTTGCTGTCAAGAGTGTAAGAGAAAAGGTCAACCCCCGAGTCAAAATCCCGCGCTCCCGGAGCTCCGCGCGATCAGGAAATATGCGCTCGGGCTCATTCATAAAAAAAAAAAAAAAAAAAAAAAAAAAAAAAAGTGGCCACGCTAGTTTTCATAGATGTGCAAGGTATTATGCAAATTAACGTTCTGCGTTCTTTCCAGCTTGGTGAATCTTAAGTGCGACGAGTGCAATGCACACGTGCAGCAGCTGTGACGCACCTGGTTCCTCGATTTCTCTCGATCTTTCTTCTTTCTTTCTTTCGCTGGCTTACTCATTTCACCTCTCTTGATCTAATCACGACGCAGGATCGGTTGGATATGCGGCTCAAAAGCGGAACACGTCTCCAACAAGGGGATCAGGAGATCAGAACACATCCCCCTCAAAGTGAGATAATGTTGATACGTTTCTTACCACAAGACAGAAAAAAAAGCTAGCAAGAAAGCGGCATGTGCATCGTCAGCATCAGCAAGGGTCATTTCCGCCTTGCTTAGATAAGGCATTACTCAAGAACTCGCAACCTTCACACCTTTTCCCTGACTTTGCCACTTGATCATGATCGCCGTTCTTACAAGACAGTGTCTAACCGGCTTAAGGGGCCCAAAAGGACCTCCAAGATCCTCATCTGACCGGTGGCAATGTTCGAGGACCGAATATCAACTTGAATCATCATATTATGCCCTAATTAGGCTGGTGTACTTTCGTAGATTGTCTCCTTTTTGGAACCTTCGGAATCATTAACCTTTTTTTGGCTGGTTGCGTCTGTCAGGCCGTAACTAATTGTCCATCGCTCATTAACTCGCAGTTAAGCAAGCAATTAAGCGAAGGAACACGCCCCTAATGAGTCTAATGAACGTGTGTTGCAATAACTTTCGGTGAACACTTTTTGGCGCTTGCAAACTTCCCCAACACTCCACTGCTGTATAAGGAGAGCTTTAAAAAAAAAAAAAAAAAAGTTAAAAAAAAAGTTTTTAAAAAATTAAATTTAAAAAAAAACTTTTTTCTTTTTTTTCGAGGAACGGCTTGGGTCAGAACTCCGAATGAGCATTCCATCCTGGGTTTTGCAACAAAAGAAGGCAAACAACACAATACGCGAATCCGGACTGTGTAAAAAATTATTCTTCCATAGATCAGGACAATCACATAAAAACTTTATATAAGGCTCTCGCATAAAGGAACGTAAGATACCCTTGACGTATATACATAATTACACTACGATAAAGTATTCAACAGAGAGAACAATAGCCTTAGACCTTTTGCGTCCATATTTAACATTGTGGTTTCTATGCTCGTCTTTGTCTTTTCTTCAAGCTCGCGGATTTTATTCCATTTTTTACATTTTATTTTTACTTGCTCTTTTGGAGAGTAAAAAAAAAAATAATAAAAAAAAATTGAAACTCTTCCAAACTTGTTGTCTCCTCATTTGCCTGCACTACACCCAACACTTGGTTTCTGGTTTGTGGAGTGAGTCATGCTCAAAAAGTCCAGCATCTCCAACTTCGCAGCATCCCCCAAGGAAACACGTTGTATGTATATCGTATGGTGTATATATAAACTTTGTCTTTTATCCTACTTTTTAAACCGAGCGTCAAATCACTCCACGTAATGAACTAAAAAAAAAAAAGAAGTGGGGAAAACGAGTTTCCTTTTCTTGAGCGGTAGCTCAATTAAGACTAACAGATTAGATTTAATTGCACCTACAATTGCAGCTTGTTTTTCCCAAATAAAACTTCTTATGACCTACAAAACTGACTTTCATTTTACTGCGTGAGCTATTTAGTATCCCCGGAGTCCCCTCCAGCCAAGAAAAACCAACTAATAATATAAGAACAACAATCTGTAAAAAGTCCCCCCCCCATCCACCCAAGCTGCTGCTGCCGCCGTGCCGAAAAAAGAATTGTTGAGATTTCTATCGAAGAACCGAAAAACATTCCCATGCCTTCAACAAAAGACCGAAATCATTACTCTTCATTGGCAGGTTCCCCATGCTAAAAATAAAATGCTAACACGGAAACCTATATATGTAACAAAAAAGTGAACTGATTTAATACTTAAGGGACCATACAGCGCAAAATAGCAATAATAATAATAACAATAATAATAACAATACTAGTAAAAATAATAATAATAATAATAATAATAATAATAATAATAATATAGTAATAATAATTTAAAAATGAATAAAAAACGTTATCTGAAACTCGCGCTGAAACCAACAGAATATAAATTTTAACGAAATAGTTTTAAAAAATAAGATTAAGTGGCTTTTTGACGTCACGGACGTGTCAGACAGTATCCAGGGTATAGCTTTTTACGTAAGGAAGTAACAGTAACATGGTAACAGGCGCCGTGAGACGCGCTACAACACCTCTGTGACGTCACAACTGGTCTCAACCAACACTGAATTCCATTTTCAACCAACACAGTTTCACTCGTGAAACTTTAAACACAGTTTTGTCGTTCTTACAATAATGTAGACAGTACTGTAGATAATGTAGAAAAGGATTCATCACAATCTTGATCCCCTGATCCACGACAGCTTTGTTTACCAAATTAAACACCGAAATAACTTTTAAAAAATAAATAAAAAATACTTTAAAAAAATGAAAACGTTAAACTTTTTTGAGTTCTTAATTTAAAAAAAGGTCATTTAACAACATAACTCCACGATTTGCTTTCCAACCGAAAACGTAATTTTGTGCTTGCAAGAGGTGACTTTTTTCTCGTATTCTTCTTATTTTTTCACCCAATTTAAAAGTTTTCACGCGGAAAATTACAGAGTATCAAGTGAAGGCAAGCCATTAATTTATTTTTCCCAGCAAAAAGCCGGTAGAGTAGAAAAACAACCCAAAAAAAGGGGAAAAAGATTTGACGTGCGAGAAAGGCAACGCGGATATGGGCAATTCACACCAGAACCGTCTCAGAATACTAAAGGTCCCTTCGAATAAAGGCAAAAAAAGCATAGCCCAAGTGTGGGTCGTATTTGGCCCTTTTCGGGCTTACAATGAATTCCCCCTGAGCCACTGTTAAGTTTCCTCTATCTAAACAAAAACGCTTTTCAAGGTTACAGTAATCGGTTGTGGGCCGCCGCTGCATATTCACAAACACTGTGATAAGAATGGGAAAATAAACGCGTAAAAAGAAAAAAGTCCTTACGAATGGTAGGTGTTGCACGCTCACGCATATGACTCACGCTGGCTCGAACCAGCATTAAGGGACCTTGTGGCTACAAGAACCTGTTTGGAGCCCAAAGACGTGAGAGGAACCAAAGAAGAGTTCCCCACATGGCGCATCTACAACAATGTAGATCCCTCCAAGTCTAGGTGACATATATGGTTTTATATGAAATAATAAGAATGTATAAAAAACCCACAAAAGGCGCTGTGGCCAATCTAGGGACAAGCTATATGTGGTTTCGCGGAGCTGTTTAACTTTATTATTATTTCTTATTATTATTACGACACGAACTTGATCAAAGATGGAGGTTCCGGAAATTACTCTAATGTGTTCTGATATTAAATTTTAACAAATAAGTGGCAGAATGGATGAATTTTATGACGAAAAAATTCTTTCACAAATTCTTTAAAAAATTCTTTAAATTTATATAGTCGATATAACCTTGTTTTGAGATTGAACTGAAGAAAATGACGGAAATTGGTAAGGAATTCGAGATAATCCAAGGAAATTCAGTTGTAAGCTTGGGCATGAATGTTTTAATAAATTAAGTATAGATGCAGGCGTCCTCTCACACAGGTAGTGAGTTAAGGTAGAGCATAGAAAATCTTGAATGGCGAGGCTGCACGTTGAACGTTGATTATGCTAATCAAGTCCTCTTTTTTTTCCAAGGCGAGGAAGAAGCAATGAGGCAAGGCCGAAAAAGGCTTTAAACTACCAAAAGACTCGAGAAAAAAAAATATAAAATATAAAAAGTTCTTTGGCATGGACGACCACCTCACATGTTCACACCTTGCACGACTTAATGCTTGCTCTGCAACATGGGGGGTTATGGGTGATATATAAGAGAGTTGAAGTCGCAGACGGAGGCATTTTTCAGTTCTTCCTGGAACAAAAAACTTAAAATAACGAGTTCGGGAAGAAAAAGGTCCTGTATGCTGCCAAATCTGGCGCTCAAGTTTGTTGGGAGCATCTAATAAAATGAAAAGTAAATAAATAACAACCTCTTGGCTTTTTATGGAGGCTTAAAAGAGGTCAGAGGGACCCCCGGATTAAAAAAAAAAATTTAAAAATCAAGACACAAGGCAGGAAAAAGAAAAGGGAGGCCTCCCAAGTGGATGCTTTAGCTCATCTACAAGTCATAAGTCCAAGTTTTGTCTTGTATCTTGACTACGAGACTATCGAGGACTGTCTTTTTTCGTGTTTCTTCCCACCAAATGTCCGAGAAGAAGCAATTTGCTCAGCCCCGCCAGACCGCCACATAAGGCGATCTGGACACCTTGAGGCGGCTGGGAAAACGTTCAGAACCCTTGCATAAGAGAGGGACTGCAGAGAAGGGGGGAAAGAAGGGAAGTTGGTTAGTTTGTTTAAGAAATGGGGCTAAGTTGATGTTAAACTTGCTGTAAGTTTTCTCCCCGAGTCGTTGCATTAGTTTGAGCGAGTACGAGTTAGACCGAGACAACGCCCCTGTGGAACTGCAATTACCATAAGCAAGAATTTACGGCGTGACAGAGGAAGTATATATTTTTTGTTGAGGGTGCTGCCAAGACTTATAAGGACTTTACACCATAAAACCCAAGGCAACTCTAAGCATGATAAACTTGATGGCGGGAAACAAAAACCAACAACGCACGGGATGAACAAGGCCCCGACCTGGTCAAACATTTTGGCGTTGTTTTTTTGCCTCTTTGAAAAGTTCACTGGACTTGTACCCCATGCCATCATATCCGGGGAGCTTTAGAAGTCATAAATAAGTTGGTGTAGGTGGTAACTTAATTTATATGCTATAATTATGGGGATTTCACTGTACGGGTTTCGAGTTCTTACGTTGCAAAGAGAGCGGTCTAAGAAACGACCCAATAGCGTGGAGGCGGGGCTTGGCGCATACCAGATGCTCTGCAGAGGAAAATGTGCGACCAAAAAGAAAGACATTTACGCTAAGAAAAAGATGACTCACCAAATTGTGTGGCGAGTTCCCTGCACCGATAATGCTGGACATGTTGGCGGTGGCAAGTCACTGGAAATGGGGCTACTAGGGATTGAAAGAAAGTTTGGATTATGCGTGATGTGCCGGCTCCCCGTGGACTTGACATGGTACAACCTTGTCGCAACTGCTGCACTCATTGTTATCGAGCAAGAGCTTGTGGAGCTTTTTGATACCATTCACGTGCATCGATATGTTCAGGGGGTTCTCCGCTCGTGGTTTAGGAAAGCGAATGTTTTTTCGCTCAGAATTGAAGGATGATTTTGATTGGTTACATGTTAATGAACTGCTATAATGCAGCAAAAATGAGTAAAAACAGTCAGCTATTCAATGAGCCATGAGACTGTAGGTTATGAAGTATATAGAACGTCTATTTTTTCGAATCTCGGATTCGTGAATCTTGGTCTCGTTAGTCTGATTCGAAGGGCTATTGCATAGACCTTCGAATCAAATCAGAGTACTTATCCCCGAAGCGTTAGTAGGTATATTCCCTTTAAGCAAACAACAACGAACATAGAAAGCGATAAATTTTTTTACTGCTAATCTTTATTTCAAAAACACTGAATGAATTGACTACGTATTATTGATTATGTATCCTTTATTTTTTGTATATCTAATACAGGTATCGAACGGTACAGATATGGTATCTTTATGATATGTTTGTTTCCTTTTTGGGTTTATGGATATGTTTATCTATTTGATACGGTTTGCATACGGGAATTTTTCCCCCGTTGGTTATATAATGTGACTCGCAAGAGCCAATTTTAAAAAAATTAAACTTGGTCCTTTATCATAGTTCAGGAGAACTAAAGAGATAGCTCCAATATGAGTCATCATGATTGACATACAGAATTAGGATCTTTGTGAAAATAAATGGTAGGTGGACACGGAAATGTTCGGCTCTAATCCTTTGAATAGCATTGACCGTGAAGCAAGCAAAGCTGATGGAACTGTGACAGAGGAAAGAATGTCTCGTCATGTTCTACAACAGGGCTTTCCTCGACTTGGTATTGCCGGCTTGCATTCCGACCGTCACGTCTTTCGAATGCACGGGATCTACCTTTCACAAGGGGCCATTTCATCGCTTTTCTATCATCAAACGCCCTATAAAGGTAACATAACATCGGTTGGGAGATCGCCGAGATTGGCGTGGACTGTTGAATGATGACGAATGAAGGTCATCCGCATATAACCGGAAGGAATTGCGTTTCAAATTGGTGAATACAGCATAGCGACCTTGGGTCCCGGAGTTTGCTGACTAATACCTGTAACGTTGACTCAAACAACGTTGAATAAACAAGGAAATGGAAATTGAGAAGCACACTGCTTTAAAGAAGGCACTTCTAATTAGCTCTTTTTTCTCTAAGGGTGTAACCCTTTTTGGTATTTCTTTTCTTTAACTTGTGAGAGAGTTTTGTTGTTACTGCGCTTGTTTAATTTGATGGATGGGAAAGCCAAGTGAAACGCCTGGGTCTATAGAGACGCTCGTCTGGTAGATGAAGATGGGTGATAATGAGCAGTTTTGACTCTTTGGCTTCAGCTTCTGCCTTTTGGAGAGGGTTTTTTGTTGGATGGAAAGGCTTGTTGATTGCCGATGTAGCTAAAACGCGATACATGAGACTCTTTATTGGGTACCAGCAAGAATCCACGCCTCCTGACGTCCCAGAAAGGCCATATCTCTTAGTCTGCCTTGAATGGGCTTGCATTGAATTGAAGACAAGACATCGGCACGAGATACCCCTAACCTTATAAGACCATCATAAATCCTTACAAAATTGATGATAGATCCTGAAGCGTCACCCAAGGAAAACTCTGTACCTTAACCTCCTATACCATAGCCACAGAATAGAAATCAAGTTCGGCGAACAGAAAAAAGCACTGATAAAAAAAGTGCGTTTGAAGACTAATAAAAACGGAAAGTTTGAGCCCACACACATCCAGACAAGGAGTAATGAAAAAAGAGAAATTAAGAAAAGAAGTTGAGTCACGGTTTGGGACCTTCCTCCAAGCCTGTATTTATCTCTTTATTAGAAACAATAATAATATCCCGAAAGGTGTGCTTTCATTCCCCTCTGTTAAGGTTCCCCACAAACCGCTGTCTGTTTCGGAAAATAAAAACAAACTAAAAACTCTTCTAAAAGGTGCTGATGTTGCTGAAACAGGTGAATTTCTCCAAGGTGGCATGCGTGGGGCCTGTTCTTGGGAGGTGGTCAGTCCAGGTTAAAGAACCTTTTTTATATTCGTTTTTCCTCCGGTCACGTTCTTTCGCTTTGTTTTCCTCGCGGGGAATTGAAGGGGGAAAGCTTTTTCGGTAACACGCCTTAATCGGGTCTTTCTGTAGCCAAGTTTCGCCAAAAACAGAACGTTATCTCCAGCACCCTCTTCACCTAGTTAATTAGGCGGCGACATTGCTGTACGGGATTCGCTTATAGAAGCCGGCAGATCAGCCTTGTAGGGGCATGGCATACACCTACTTGGTATACCAAGTCCATCATCATCGCTCCTTAAGCCGTTTACATGTTTTGCCTGCCAAGAGATAGGACCCGGAGTGAAACGAAAAAAAGGAACAGCCTGAGAGAGGACGGGCCATGTAGAGAACATGTATGTCCATATGTGTTCAGTTCTGATGGACGTGAATGGCAAAAGACCCCACAAGTAGAAAGCTCTTGGCCACTGACCGAGCCTCGAGTTCAAAGGGCACCACGTCGTGTGGTATAAAGGGGATCCCTTCGAGGTCGTTCTTGCTCTTGCCAGCCATTTAGAACAAACCACTAGACCATAGAATACATTTGTGTCGTCATCAGCCCATAAATTCCCGAGAGACATACGCGAACAGCCATTTGCTTGTCATATTATCAGGAAACTCGAAAGCCTTTTTGACCTGGGAAGCTGTCAATCCATCATTGGCCTTCGCTTTCTTTGACAACCTGACAAGCATTCGTGGCAACTTGGGGTATCTCTGATCGTGTAAATTTCAGTATGTCAGTCAATAAAAAAACGTACTTCGCTCCCTGGGTTTCCCTGAACATTTAGCGCGTCTTAGCCTGTCTGGCAAAGTAGTTGCTGTTGGCTTATCGAATACTTTTCTTGGCCGAGATTCAAGTCCGTATTGGTCATCGGTCATGCTAGATTAGGTGATTAGAGCCAGAAGCAACAAAGAATTGACCTTAAGAATTGACGTCATTGCAAGAATTGTATTTTAGCCTTTTTGGCGGTCATGAATTACCTACACTGAATACAAAGCGTTGTTCCGTTTAAACTTCGCGCGCTTTTTCCGAACTATTTCAGTGTTGAAGCGTCCTTCCAGTAGATTACGCCAGTTACTTACACTCTGCACTGCGGCTGACTCACCGACGTTGGATTGCACAAGTCAACGAACGGTAACGAGAGCGAGAAACCTGAGTAAGGACGTCAAAGAAGAAGGTGTGTTCCCGTAGAGCAGATCAGAAAAACGGTGTGTTAGATTTGACTTTGTATCCCTGTAGTGTGAAACTTCTAGTAAATTCATCATGGAGGGCGGAATGAAGTGTATCAAGTATCTCATGTTCATCTTCAACCTGGTTTTTGCGGTAAGTTGAACTTAAAGATTCATCTTCCCCTCGTTTCCAATGTTTCCTTGGAGTTGGACATCTTGGGTAGGGAGTTTGTTGGACCTGTTTCTACTTTGCCCTTTCGTAGTCAAGCTCCTACCTACATGGTACCAGGCAGTGCGTGACGTGGCAGACCGGACATAAAACTAGGGGAAACTTAGAAGTTTCCTGCCTGAAAAATACGTCACCCTTTGGCGTACCGAATGTTCAACATAAAATACCTTCCTTGCCCTGTCATGCTAACGCGATTTTCCCAAGCAAAGTTCTAGTCCGTTCCGTTGAAATGTAGAGTCACGGGCGAAAAAAAAACTTCTGTAGGGCTCCACTGGGAATGCTCCCTTCTTTGTAACATTAAACGTAAATTTAAATAAGGAGACACTTCATGGACCCGCAATTGACAGCCGCTACTCCTAACTTAATTAAGGAACAATCTCATGGGTGCGATAAAGAGCGTTTGCTTAACTATTAAACTATTATAACTATTATATTAAACTATTTATAACTATTAAACCGAGCATTCGCAGATATTCTTAATAGGAGAATCTTAAATTAAGGAAAATTATTGTCTATAGACTTAGACAGCCAGTATTGGATGTTATTACGCGATAAGAGCTGATGAAAGTCTTAAAACAAGAAAGGATAAGCTCTTTTCCTAGTTTACAATATGTTTTCCGGTAAATCCCTCGGATTTGCATTTAGCAGACGAGACGGAAGTATAACCCTTTAAGCAGATTACACCTGTGTGTCGTCATCGCGGTGTTAGTCATACCGGTCGCGCAATGCCAAGAAGGTTCTAGTAAAGAAACCTGAATCACACTGTCAAGGCTGGAATTTATGACGAATATGACGTAATCGCTCAGGCTTATCTTAAGGATTACAAAGTAGTTTCGTTAGGCGTGCTCTCGTTTGTGTAGGAGAGCATGTCGACATGGTTGGGAAAGTCTGGTTTATGTCGCTAAAATAGCGTTTATTTATTTTTGTAGCTCACCGGCTTGGCCCTGATCATCACTGGAGCGGTAGTGCAGACCGCCTATTCCGAATATCTGGATTTTTTGGGCCAAAAATACCTCTCAGCACCTATGCTTTTTATTATCATCGGAGTCGTGATCTTCCTCGTCGCGTTCTTCGGATGTTGCGGTGCCATTAGAGAGAATCACTGCATGATAATTACCGTAAGTCTCACAAGCTTTTGAGTAACAAAAAAATCCGATCAAATGTTTACATTCCCAATGTTTTTCTTTTTAGTTCTCCGTGTTCCTGGCGCTTATCTTCGTATGCGAGTTGGCAGGTGGTATTGCGGGTTATGTTTTGCGATCCGATGTCAGAGAGTTACTGGAAAATAACATGGAACAGTCGTTGCGCAACTACAACGTAACAGGAAAGGAGGGAGTTACCAAAACTTGGGATGCTGTCCAACATGAGGTTTGTTTCGTTGTTGTTTAACATAGCAAGTTTAGGATTGCATAAAGGGGATGTTGTTCTATAACTTTTTCATATCTAGTTTACCTGCTGTGGTGTGAATAGCTACAAAGATTGGAACATCACGGACGCACCTAAAGATGTTCCCGATTCTTGCTGCAAAATATGGGTTGCCGGTTGTGGAGTTGGCAAATTACTTGCTCCTGACAGTACTATTAATACCGAAGGTTGTCTTGATGGATTGGAAGATTTTGTTAAACACAAAACCGGCATTTTCGCTGGCGTAGGAATTGCCATTGCCTTCATTCAAGTAAGCTCATTGGAACTCAAAACGTGTATGCTGTACTACTTAGAAACTAAAACTTGATTTCCCCTTTATGTTTAGCTCGTGGGTATCGTCTTCGCCTGTATGTTGGCGGGTGCAGTGAAACGTCAATACCAAACCGTCTAAACTTTACCTGGGTTTGTGATTGTGTGTTCTGCATACCGAATGTTGATAGATGTTTAAAAAAATGTTGGATGTTTGTGGTGTCACTCTGCTCACCCCCTATCACGTAAAAGCAGGGTCCGTTTTTTATAAGATCTTCGCACATGTTAACTAACCCACAACGTCCATGTTATTATCTGCTGTATTTTATACGGAAAATGTTCTTCTGCGTTTTTTTTATAATTCTATTTCATTTATTTTCCCCATATTGCCCTTTTTAAGTTCCAGAGAAGTTTTAGCACTTGCTGTGGTGTCAAAAGAGGAGTAACTTAAAATCCAGAAAAGTGAAGTCATATGTCTCTCAAACATTGGTAGACGGTATGTGAAGTTGTTTGATCCTGGTTAAAAGTAAAATATATTTTAACATGCACCTTAAGAAAGGAGGACAAAGTTTGGTTTTCTTGTTTGTTTTTTTTGTATACAACAGAATCCATGTATTTGTTCTAGGACACGCACAAGTAATACGAATCGAATGAGGTAAACAAAAGTTGAGGGTCAAGTATGCCGAAAAAGACAAAAGAAAAATCAAGGACAAGATAAAAAATTTAACCACTTGAAGTCCCTCGACGAGAGCAAATAAAGAGCTCGTAAACTTCTTTTAAGCATCCATGCCATACTTCACGTGGCGTATCGTTTCGTCCATAACCTGGCCACGCGATCATGCTCTTCTCTGTTCTGCAGATACTGAGTCGCAATGCTCCCCACCAAAGGATCAGCTAGGTATGGAATGCAAATGGTTAGTGACTCCCATCATCGCGAAATGTTTTAAAATCATTTAAGACGCTTACCTGGATTGCAGTCTGTGAGTAGTGAGCAAATGGAGAGCAGGACTTTGGAAATGGTCAAAGCAGGGGACCAATTGTCCTTGAGTATGTCCAAACAAATTACACCTTGGCTGTTGATATTGCAGTGATAAATGCGTGTGCGAAAAGTCACTTTAGGGGGTTTAAAAGGGTACTCAGGGGAAAAGTGAATATCCAGAAAGAAAACGCCTCCTTCGTAAACTGAGCCTGGGGGACCCAAAATGGTAGACACCCATTCATACAAATTGTCGCCTTTGGGTCCTGCACTGCAATTCGGGGGAGGATCCAGAGTAATTTCCGCCAATTCCTTCTGGATCCTGAGCAGTATATACAAAACAAGTTAAGTAAGTTTGGAGGTAACGTTAACTATTACCGTTTGGCAGAAGTGCTGAGTGCTTTCGACATCTTCGGGTTTGGCTTGGGCTCTTTTGTTTCTGATTTAGGGGGTACGCTGGACAGTTGCGTACTGGAGCTAGCGGATGCTGCTGAAGGGGATGGACTGTCGTGGTTTGACTGGCTGGGTGTAACCTGGCTGCTAACAGCACTGCCACTACTGCTTGGCCCTGCTCCAGACATGTAGAATTTCCGTGCTAGAATGACTCCTGTAAGAACACAACGGCAAAGAAAGCAGGTAAGAAACGCCTAATAATATAGACAAAGAGAACAAAAAACTGGTAGAACATTTTTGCCGTTTCCAGAAAGTGATGCTAGGAAGTTAAACATTCAATTTAGAGCTTGTTAGTTAGAGCTATCGTGTTTTTTAAAGAGACGCCTTGACGCACAGCTTACAGGTAAGCTGGATTTTTATTAAGTTAGCCCACAGAATAGAAATTGGAAGAAAAGAAAGGTCTTACCAATGTGTGCCAACTATTGATGAAATTTGAATTATAAATGAGCAGGGTCTAGCAAAAATGGTTGTTTCACGACGTTCCATCCACAATTACGGTCTCGTTCTGCTTCGTATTCGATTAATGTTTGAGTCGTTCCAGTGCTTCTAACGCTAGAATGGCGATCCAAATTCCAAGTTATCAAACTTTCGAGGTTCACAATCGATATCCGTGCCTTCAGGATTCATTCTTGTTTACACGTGCTTTGCTCTCTGCTAAGGAACATGTTCTTCAATTAACCAATGAATCGCGTTACCAAAGTTAATATTGGTTGGTAAGTTAGGCAGTTTACATAGAATAATTAGCTTTTAATTCGAAAAGGTAACTCTTACGTATAACCTAGATCTAGAATGATCTAATTTACATCTGTTCCGTGTTCCCATCACGTATCGGCCAGATGATCGGCAGCTCTGTACGCTTTTTGATTTGATGGTTTAATTAACCTTAACGACACATCTGCTCCTGTTGTAACATATAAGGCTTATGTTAAGGCCTTGGTGATGAATTAAAAAAATATTAAATAATTAATAGAAGCACTGAAACACCGCTTATATAATGTAATCTTATCGAAAATCCATCTTTTATTTTATAGGGGAATTCTAATTACGATTGGCATCGGGAGTTTTGTGCTCGCGAAGAATATAGTGGACAATCAACGTCTGGAGCATATGCGAAGCCGGGAACGTATGCGCAATTCAAACACAGGAGACTACCAACCCAGTGACCGAAAATTCGTGGATTAACTCGTTTTGCGTTTATATATCGATACTCCCCCGTTTCGTAACAAACATGGCTGGTGCAATGCCGCAGTTAGACGCTGAGAAGATGCAGATGGTGCAAGAGTTAGAGGTTGAGATGATGTCCGATATGTATCAACGCATGACAGCCGCTTGCCATTCCAAGTGCATACCACCCAAGTATAAAGACGCCGAACTGGCCAAAGGTGAAGCCGTTTGCTTAGACAGATGCGTCGCCAAGTATCTGGAGATCCACGAACGAGTGGGCAGAAAACTAACTCAGCTTTCAATGCAGGACGAAGATGCCATGAAAAAGATCCAGGGCGAGTTACCCAAAGTGTGAAACTCCTCATTTGTCTTAGGAATTAAAGTTACTTAGAAATAAATTAACGTCGTACATGTAAACCAAGACAAGATTACTTCTAAACAATCGCTGTGATAATATTTTTTGTGTATATTACATGAGATTTCACAATTTTACACGTAAGGGATAGAGTATTAGGCAGAGTAACCTACTTTAAACATAAGAGATAGTCTTTTAGAACATTTGGCAACGGTAATTTTGCCACCGATGTCCGCGTAATATGTTGCAAAATAGCCATCCGACAAGCGCTCTGCAGAGTACCCACTAGAATGAAGCGAAAAATAATCATTGTAAATAATAAGTAAACCAGCTTCTATGCCAAATGGATTACTATCTCTTTGCTGAATGATTCGAACTTCTTTGGTGGTTCCATACACGTCCACTACCGCAAAGAGCGGTTTATCAATGTGGCGAATGCCTTTCGCACAAGGTCCTTGATCAATGCCATTGACGACCAGGTGTAGTGAAGCTGTCTGACGCTCGTCATCATCGTCCGGTATGTAGAAGATGCCTATACGACTTCCAGTTTCTGTCGGTAGGATGGAAAAGGGCCTCGTGAAAAGATTTGACGCCTACAAAAGCAAATTAAACAAGATGTAACTTGAGTTCGATCAGGAAACATTACTTCCGCCATATCTGGGTGCACGCAGAGACGTACCGATTCTGGACTATGGGAAACATGCCGTACGATGGGGATAATCCACGAAGGACCTATGTTGACTAAATCTGGCAAAGCGTACTGCGGTAAGGGAAACCTTTCGCTCGGGTCAAGTTGTGTGAAACCTAATCGCAAATGACCACTCCAACCCAGCTCTGTTTTGTCAATTTCGAGTAAGAAAAGTTCGTTTGGCTTGACCGGTCTATCGCTGAAGGTAATGGCGTGCGAAAAACTGGCTTTGCGGTGAGCAACTGTGTTCTCTTCACATAAAATTATATTTGAGCCATGGTGAGGATGAAATCGTAAAGGACAATAAGAATAAGACGAAATATACTCGCCCCCCAAAGCGCTGGCCATTAGCAAAGTTCGGAGATTCGAGTTGAGCTGGTACAAATTAGTAAATTTCCCGTAAAAAAGAGGTTTGTTTGGCCACAATATTTACAAGCTAGATTATGCCACGCCTACGTGCGCTATGAGTTGCGCCTCGCGGTATGCCCCTCCCATTGGCGTTAAATGAGCGACTGACGGGTAAGCTTTAAAATGTAGTCATTTTTTTCTTACTAAAACCATATTATTTAAGGATGGGAAAAACGCATAAGGTCATGGTTTGCGGAGCTCGAGGCATAGGGAAGACAGCTATTATCCAGCAGCTTATTTATGGAAATGTGAACAAAGACACGGTATAAATTAAACATTAAATGACGGGAGAAAAGCTTATAAGGGGAAGACAGTTGATTTTTATTTATTCTAGGTCTTTTGTCCGACGATTGAAGACGTTTATGCTGCAACTGTGGAGACAGACCGCGGAGGACGAGAAATATTAAGGTTCTATGATACAACCGGCGTGGTTTTGAACCCCAGAACCCGAGAACAAGCAGAAATTCCGAGGCATTTGATTTGCGTGGCTGATGCATACGTTCTCATGTATGCCATCAACAGTCAGGAATCGTTTAACCTTATGGACGCCGTCAAGAAAGACATTGATAAGAATCGCGAGAAGAAAGAAGTCGCCTTCCTTGTCCTGGGCACTAAACTAGATTTGGTAGAAGAGCGACAAGTTGATTATACTCAAGCCTGCTCGTGGGCTGCGAAAGAGCGAGTGAAATTCTGCGAAGTATCGTTGTACGATCACCAATCCCTACTCGATCCCTTCGTCTACTTAGCCTCCAGAATCAGTCCGCCCCCGCCCAAATCCACGTTTCCGCAGCTACCTCAGTTAAGCATGGTACGCAAAACCAAAGAATAGCTCTAAGCATCCCTTCTCTTATTTTTTAAAAATTTAAAAGTGACTCGTATTCTTTTCCATACGCTTATTTTATGAGCATATATTATGTAACATAAGGTACACCCATGTCTCGTGATATTCGGCAATTATTTCAATGCATAACAAAAATACAGCTCCCATTATATATACTAAATCACAATGGGCCCCTTGAATATTCCCTCCCCAATTTTCCCATGGAAAAAGGCTTGCAAGATGCTGCCATCTATGTCATCATTAATGCATGAAGCACCTGCTAACCGCCCCTTAGGCGTTAGCGTCAATTCTCAGTTGACAGTCGGCTTCCATCGTGCTAAGAACGTGAAAGGGTGAGAGTGATAGCCAAAACTTTGTGATTTAAACTCGCCATAAGCCCGGAGATTTTTGCATGGATTGTGTGTGAGTTCCATGTTCACGCTTCGGTGAGTGACTCATCCTTATTTGGAGTTAATGCGACGTGTTTCGTCGAGAAGGAAATGAGTCGGAAACAGACACCTGCTCAGATCTAACCGCAACCTCTCTGGCGCGCCTTTAGCCACGGCTTAGGCCAGGCCAGGGCAGGCGAGTCGAGGCAGGCGGCGCCCGTAAACATCTAATTCATGGGTGCGTAGGTCTTATCTCGCAGCCATCCACCCCTAGATTTCCTTGTATTGTTTTGCATTATTCCGGAATAGCTGGTGCGCTTGGATAGCCGCGCAACGAGCAAAAACGAAAAATCCCTCCGAATAGTGTCTTTCCTATTTCCCTCATTTTTCCTTTCCCAAATAATTGATGGCATGACAAAGTACACGAGTCAGTGCATAGGTAAATAAAACATAAAAGGCGAAGGCAAAAAAAAAGGATAGGCTTACTAAGGTTGACATGAAAGGGGGTAAAAAGCTCATCAAAAATGCCTGCCACTCCAAAAGCCATTACTTGCGTTGCTAGAGTTGTACCCTACCTCCTCGAGTTCTTTAAAACTTTCTGTCAATAACCTTATATTTGTAGGAAGAATGAGTCATCGAGTCTGGCCCTACTCCCTCATCTTCTCCCACCGTCTGTCAATCTTTCAATGTTTAAATACCCTCCCTCCTTTCTCTTCTATTCCATTTTTT
>JAGJRP010000804.1:0-29394 GCA_022832235.1 Lepidurus couesii
CAACTGTCCGCCAATGTTAAAAGGATAGGAAAATTTTAAATTTGGCGGAAAGGGGCGGGGCTAAAACCGCTAAATAATTAATTACTCAGTTAATATGCATAATTGACATAGGGGTTTTTCAGCTAGAACATGTAGTTTGGTCTCTTCTATAAATATATTTTTTTCATTTTGAAACCTTACTCCCCCTTTAAAAGAGTCGAAGACGATGCTATGCTTTTTTTCTCGTCCGAGGATTTAATTAGGATGCGAGAAGTGATAGAAAACGTGCAATGATAATTTGTGTTAAATAAACAGACTGAAAGCATTACTGAATTTTACCCAGGTTCGAAACAACAAATTAGTTTAATGTTGGTCTTCTTTAATCTATTTCTTAATAATAGCGTTGCTGTTTGCAATTTCTCTTTTCCTTCTTTAACGATTACCCTGTTTGATTCCCTTTGTAATCCAGAGCGTTTTCGTATTGTGTGTGTTTGATGATGGTCACCTATTGCCAATGGAAAGGTAGAATAAAAGAACTAATTTCAAACGTACTTACAATTACAATATATTCCTATTTAAGATGTTCGTATGCGAACATTAACCATATGCATATATGACAATGCATTTTACATTAGTGAAACTCAGGAGACTTCAACACTCGCTAAGTTTGCACATTATAAGGAATCACGTTATCCCATCATTACAAAGTTTCAGCAAAGATTAAAACAATTATGCTTCACAGATTTTATTTTTAACGGGTATCGAAATCTACAACATATATTGTTGTTATGTAAGCGAGATTCTAATTTTATAATATAGCTATTTATAATATGTGTAGCTTTGAAACTTTATATTTTGTAGCCGTGGTTTGTAGCATTGTAGCCTGTTTTGTAGCCCTTGTAGCTCTGCAATTTGTCAGGGCTACACAATTTTTTGTAGCATTCGTACACCTGGAAACTGAGTTTCGAACCCCTTGGTTAGTTCCCGTCGTTCCCGCGCTTTACCACGTTACAAAAGTGAAGCGCGCCGGAACAGTGATTCAACAATGAATTCTAATGTTGGAAGACCCAGCTGGCATGAGACATTTGGGGCACTGAAGCTGAATCCAACTATGAAATTAAATTACACGGATACACTGGTTAGACCAACTCTACAATGAAATAACTGACCAACTGACATCAAAATAGCGACCTAGCTCGACAGTGAAAATGCTATGAAATATGGAAGTCTGATGCTCAAGCGGAACCAAAATTCGCTTGTCAAAGCTCGGTTAGCCCCCTCGAATCTATTAGGGGGTTCTATGCCTTTCCCCAAGAATTGTTGTCTGCGTGGAAGAACGTGATTTCGGAGCTCATTCGGGGCTCAGGAAGAAAAACGTGCGCGCTCGGAGCGTCAGTCTTCGCTTCACAATCTCAACTCGCCCCAAGGAGTGCGCCGGGAAAGAAAATCGAAAACATCGGTGACATATGGCACAAGCAAACGGGACTTTCCTTTGCCCGAAAACAGCAAGGCGATGTGCAATCCCTCTGTTGAGGCGCTCAACGACGTCGTCGACGCTCAAACCCTGGCAGCTGCGAGCTTTTGGCATCTTCTCATTTCAACGCCACCTCTCTTCTCAACTTTGGGGCCTTCAGCTTTATTGCATTTGACACGCCAGGCCCCCCTTCCTCCTCTCTTATTGCGTCCAGCGACAACAATATCATCGTACAATCCCCAAACTGGCTTCAAATTCCAAAACGAATACCCTTCAAAAAGCATTTTTGGGGGAATTGCGACACAGTTACATGCCAGTTGGACCTTTGAGGCTTTGAGTCTTTGTGGTGCATACAAAGCGCAATTTGAAACGCAATTTAAATTAATATTGGTCTTTTAAAAATTGAAGATTTAATTTAATAATTTCGAGGTAAACAAGTCCCCAAACTAGAAATATTAACAGAATACGAGCACAATTTTGAAAGGTAAACAACTCAAAAGATGGCGCCAAACGGTAAAATAAAAAGTAGGAAGAAGCGCATTTCAAGTTAATTTTAATCTAAACTTAATCAAAAGGAAGTGTTATGAATTCCTCCGCTCGTTCATCTTCTTCATGTTCCGGTCCAAAGAGCCATCCAAATTCTTCATTAATAGGAGGAACCAGTTTGCTTAGTGGAAAAGCGATTATCCGTTGATTTTCTTCGTCGTCGAAATTAAAGTCAAGTACACTAGAAAGAGGAGAGAAGGGGGGTATTAACTGGATAACTAAGGAAGATGGTTATTGAGAAAAGAGGGACGCGGTTCATCTCAGCAAGGGGGTTGGGGAGCAGAAAGGGAATTGATCCCCCCCCTCCCTCCCCCTCTGTATTCATACGAGCATGGCGGCCTTCACGGTGGGCGGGACTTACTTGTTCCTTTGCTCCGCTGAATTTTGCCCGCGGAGTTGTGAGTCGGGGTCCCGTTGCCTGGTTCGTGTACTCCTTCCCAACCCTCGCTGTAGCCATAGTTATTCACTGTTGGCTCGAAGCTGGAACTCGGTGACGGTGAGTCACAATCCAGGCAGTGTAGTGAATGCTCGTGTTTAGTTCCAACATTAAGCGCGCTCAAACAAGCTCAAGTTGTTGTGCAATCTTTACATTTTTGTTTTTCTAAAAAAAAGAACCGTGCGATATCAGTGCATTTTATCGACGCAATTTACCTTGGATACATTGTGTTTCACGTGTAGATAACAACCTAACAGGTAAGGGTTTATGTGTTGCTAGGCAACCGTTATGAACATTGTTTTTGTTTAATTCAATTAATTCAATGATACGAGTTACTTTGAAAAGTGCCCAAGTTTTGTATATAACTTTTCTTCACAAGAATGAAAATCGAAAAGTGTCCAAGTTTTGGACAGCGCTTTTATTATGTTCACAACAATGAAAAGAGCATTGTTCGCGAACCTGGTCAATAGTAGAGGCTTGTTATAGGAATGCAACGGATCCATACTGGCATTACTAGCTTCGGATAAAGGGAACAAAATATTTTTTAAAAAAATAGAAAAATAACTCCGTTAACAGAAAATAGAAAATGGTCCGTTTTTATGGCTTTTCATTGAGGAAAAAGAAGTAGAGTTGCCGCATTTGGGTCACTCAGCTAATGAGAAGCTGGCAGAGCGTATAGAAAGGAAAGGGGTTATAAATCCTGTTTGTTAGATGCCTACTGAGTATGTGGTACGGAGATAAGGTTTACTAGTTTCGTACTCCTTCACTCTTATTGGGAAAAGATTAGGAGAAAAAATTGAAGACAACATTCAATTTTTTGTAATTTTTAAACCAGGGAGCGTTTAATCTTTGCTGGCCTATATGTTAAGCTAAAATTAAGGGAATTGTTTCAAAGAATTCTGAAAAGTTGGCAAAGAAATTTTTGAATTATTGAAAATGTTAAATGGCAAACGGTGCCAAGAGAATCATTTTGAAATTGTTTTTTAGAGTGTGAAGGGAACTCTTGCGTGAGAAACTCGCAAAGATTAATTATTGTTAAAAACATTATAATACGTCTAACCTTTCCCAACGCAAAGGGCGAAGACGAGAACGTATGCAGAAGCGCCAAATACTTAAAACATAAAATGAAAAGAGAAAGAGAGAAAAAAAGAATAAAGACTGCTTGGGTTACCACCAAAAAGTTTCAGATGAATGTGCAGGCAACTCGAATTGCAACCATCTGTGCTTGTAAAAAGGTTTCGAGACGACGTAACTTCTATATTAAAAAACTAAAAATATTATACATTTTCAATTATTTTTTTTTTAATGGACGATTTTTCAGTAGTCGTTTTTAAAAGGGGATTTTTTAGTTATAAAAAGAGTACAAAATGGCGTTTACTAAATTTTTTTTTTCAAAGTCTCTAAGATGAATTCCTTGTCAAAGTCTTTAAAGCTATGAAAGGACTTTTCAGTCATTCCAAAGGGTTCGTAACTCCGTTGGGTGGTGTACGAGGGTTAAACTTTTTTTTTAACCAAAAGAAATCTTAGGGTTAAACCGTTAAACTTAGGGTTAAAATGCTAAACTTAGTTAAACTGTTAAGTTTAAAAGCTAAAAAACATGTTATACGCGTTAAAAAGTTTAACATTTTTTAACAGAGTGGTCAGGGTGTACGAAGTTAAACACGAGTTGCGAACCCCTTGAATCATTCTGTATAGGGAAAGGGAATCAGTTTTTTTTTCTTAATTTTTTTGCTTGAATTTGTTTTTCAAAGTCTTCCGGCGTTTATGTAAATTGGTTGTCTAGGAATTAGGATCTCACGTGGACTGGAGATTTAAAAGATTCTTGGCATCGCGTTTCAGCTTGCCTTGTTTGTGTACGCAGATACCAGCACCCGAACTTGATTGTTGCACTCGAGCCAAAAACCTTGACATCGCCTCGCTATGCTGGTAATAAGGCTAAGGTTCTGCCTGGAAATACTCACCTGCTCTAGATTTCCTTTTTGGATTAAGTTTTTGTAGCATTTTCAATGGGAGTTTTCTTAAACTAAAATGTGTTTTAGTTTTAGAAACCTGATTTCGGATACATTAGCCTAGTATTAAAAGTAGCACAGGATTTTAGGGCAAAATTATGAGTACAGTATTTCAAAGGAGTTGTATGGTACGCCTAGTGAAAATATCTAGGATTATCCGAATTTATAGTTCAATATTGAGCTAATGATTGGAATAGTTTTGTGACGCCGGATGAGTACACTACAAAATTTAGACACATTACTGCAATATGTAATTAGGTAAATTGTATTAAATAACGGTTTGCATTACGGTATATGTGTTGTAGAATTTTCTTTATTTACATTACAGTTACTTTAACTTTTATTTTATTTTGTCTTATGCATTGGAAGAAGTCAAGGTCTATTTTACAGCGAAAACCGCTCCAGAGCAATTTTCGCTGTGAAATTGAACCTCGCTTGGCACATAGCTTGAATTGCTTAATCAGGAAAGTTTAAGATGTAGCATACACATTAGCACGTTGTGTAATTGTTAAGTTGTAGAGGAATTTGTGTGCAGTGTAGATGTCGGAGGTTTGCGTCTATTTATAAGCTGAAAGGAACACAGGAGTTCCGTTGTGCAAAATCTGCCGTGCTCTTTCAGTTCGTTAATGTCCTAATTAACAGAACTGTATGTTTGGGTTGTGGGGTGCACTCACAGACACAGCACGTTGGCTCTTTCCCGTTTTACGTATAATCATCTAACGAGGGGAAGATGTTGAACATTTTAGATGCGAAATGCTCGGCATCTCCTGCTGAGCTTGTTTGGAAATGTCTCTCGCTTCTTAACAACCCACATTTATCCAACTCCCCGTAGTCCCTAGAGCGTTGTCGAAATATAAACCAAACCCATACAATAACAAAGTTTATTATGGCGGAACGCTAATGCATTTGAGATGGGCCTTGTTTAGGGTTTCTTCCTTCCGGACCAGGGAATTTGGAATTTTACTTTTTAGTTCTCATCTGTGTTAACATTCAACACCTGCGAACGCGGGAATGTTTAAAATAGAATATATTTTTCCGAATCTCATAAAAGTTCGGTTATTTCATTCGTTTTGCTGCAAGGCTACAAGAGCCCACCAACGGGACGACGAGTGGGCAGTTATAGGGTTCGCATATGGTGTCCTATCCATCATGTTGTATCCTTTGAACTAAATGAAGAACTTAATGATACATATAAGCAGAAAGGATATTCCGCAACATGCGATACAATGTGAATGCGTTAAAAATAAGGAGTTAAAACTTAGGAGTTAACTCTTTGGAGTTAACACCTTAGGAGTTAAAATAAGGGTAAAATTTCTTATAAATCTCTTACAGCATTTTAACATTTTTCTTACGTTACATTTTCTAATTTTCTTACATTTTCTTAGAATTTATTTTCAATTGTATTAAACTGAGTACAGCTCCATTGCAATTTATGTTGGTTGTCCTAGAAGATTTCCAATTGGTAAAAATGTGTTCCAGTGTTGCAAGGTATTTTTCGTTTCTTACAATTTCTTGATCTTAAGATTACAACATGACCTTGGTAACTAAAAGGCGTATGAGTACATACATTTTAAGCTAATTTTTAGATTGTGAATTGTCATTCGTCTCGGGTTTTTAATTTGAGTTATTTCTTTGAGGAAAGAAATCATTCTTTTTAATGGCGGAATTACGACAAATTTGGCCGCAATTTTCTCCAAGTTCTCTTTGTTTGTTGAGAGAAAGAGCTCCCAGTTGAGCAAGAGGAGAAAAAAGGAGTCTTGTGTGGGCGTCTGGGAGTAGCAAAGGGATTATGTACAGTCCTTGGAAGTTTGAAACGGGAGATAAGACAAGTCTGGAGGAGTAACATCCGTGAACTTGACAATCAACAGAAGGCTGACTGTTCACTTTGCCTCGACTTCTTCTAAGCATCTCCCAGCATCCTAGCACATCTTGGAACATCTTGGGAGCATCTCACAAAACTTAACTCCTCGTCCTAAACAAGACAAAAGCTAGCCAAGTTTACTACTTGTTCCCTTAAGTTTCGCGAGATACCTTCAAGTCGAGACCATCATGAGCTATGTAATGAGACTTTACTCCCCTCTTCTTAAATAAAAAAAAACTGCTTAAAAAACAAGTTTCCCTACTTTTCGGTTTAAAAAGGAAAACAACAAAAACTAGGAAACTTCATTAGGAAATGTGAAAACTTTAAGCGATAAGTGTATTTTTCTCTTTTTCGCTTTATTTTTTGTCCAAGAAGTTTTAGGTTATTCAGTGAAAAGGATCTCCAATTCCCTCAAGGCGTATCTCTTGTCAAGCAGGGTTTTTCTGTTTTTGTTTTTATTTTTATGCGTACAAACCCTTGGTTCATTCAAAAGTGAGTTGATCATCTCCCAACAGGTTTCAAGGTTTCAGGGAACCCAAACTGTGGAAAAACCCAAACCCGCGTCTTCCAAATTTTCCAAGTAGAACAAAGTCATCTCACGCCCACAAAAACAGCCGAAAATCCCCGTTTGCCAGTGAATCGTAGGGATTGGAAGAGGGAGATTTGAGAATAGAGGATCCTTTAGTATAGGTTCCTAGCTTAGGTTAGATAGAAAGTATCGCATGTGTAGACGTGATGGTTAGCTCGTCTTGGGTTTTTAGTAAATTATAGTACTTGTGACCTCGTGAGCTTTGACACCTTTTTTTATTTTCTTTCATTTTTTTTCTCACCAGCGTCAGCTTAGTTTAGTATTCAAGTGGTCAAGTAGAAATGCCGTGTTTCTTTTTCATTATTTTCAAGGGCCCGAGTTGTTGATGACAAGGCGCATGTCCGAAAAGAAGAAGAAAGTTTTTAGTTTTTTTTTCCCGTAAGACAAAGGGGGATTTCTATCACGGTTGTGCCATACATGGATGGAAATTTGGAATTTTATGGCTGTGTTTTGGAACGAAACCGATATTTTACTGTTTCGGAGAGGTGTGAATGCGTTAAAATTAAAATGAAGGGGGAAAAAAGAGAAAGGGAAATTTTCCAAAGGCCGATTTTTGGTTTTGGTACGCGTGTGTGGGTCTTCTCCCGTGGAAGTTGCACGAAAGGCTTTTTTTTTTTAGATGGTTATATGATTTTTTAAAATTTAACACGGTTTAAGATTATATACGCTTCGAGTAGGTTTCAGAAGAGAGGAAGAAATTAAAGGTTAGCTGGGTTTATGCATTCTAAATGAAACACCTTTGAATAGTGTAAATTGGTATCAGCATTGATTTACCTGATCTAAATCTCTTTTGAATGAAGAGGCTTGCAGTCGCGCGAAATCAATTAGATGTAGCAAGATTGAAGTAAGTGTTTAACCCGTTGGAAAGTTAACATCATGGAAGGATTGAAAAGAAACACATTTGAGAACTCGGAACAGGGTTTGAACATAGTGGCTTAATTTTAGGTTATTTAGCGTACAATTCCATAAAATCGCGTTAAAAAAATGTATATAAAGAATTAAGACTCCCGTATACCTTAACTTGGAATGGGTGGTTAGCATGATGCATTTCGGAAGAACTTTTTGACAAAACCAGTGCATTAAATGAAAAAAATATTTTGACAGTAATCTTGAGCTTGCTAAGGTAGTGCACAACCAATGAAGATTTTTTTCCAATGACTAATAAATTAACAATATGCAAATGGAGTTTGCAACTATGAGAAATTCTTTGCCCAAAATCGGTTCTTTGGTTGCACTAATTGCTAATGAAGAAGACTTTTGTTTGAGTTTGTTTTCAAATCTGACAAGCCGTTTTCAAGAAATCTTGTTCCGAAAGTTTGACGACTTGATTTGTATTGGGACATTGTGCTGCTACAGCAAACTGTGGTGACAAATTGTACTTTTCAGGAGCCAAACAAGCGTCGAAACTGTCGGCAATTTGCTATCTATTATTTTTCTTACTTTCTTATACAAGGTTCCTATATAAAACTTATACAAAACAATAAACAAACATCAGTGCCATCTGTGACTCTTTCCCTCAATAAGTTAAGGCTTACGGGAGCCTTAACATCAACAGCTTTCGAAGACACAAAACTGCAATATTATTGGTTATCTATGTCCAATGGTAAGTGTGGGTCTTGTGATGTCAGACGGTATCCTGCATGTTGAATCCAGATATTAACTACTTCCTACTGGGAAATTAATGAAAGAGGGCGAAATTAATTCGGAATTTTCTTGCACCTACTACAAACGTTGCAGCCAAGACTTTTTATTATCATTTAGCTCAGCGATAAGCGATAAAATCGGAGCAACAAAGTTCTAGAGCCATATGGAATGCTTGTACCACCTCAGATAAGGCCTAGTAACTTAAGATAACGCGGTGTAGTTCTGATTTGAGTAACGCTTTCTTCGCTTTCCTTCCTATTTACCGATAAGGAGTAGCGGTTATCTTGCCATCTTGGGCGTCTGAAAGTGTGATAAACTTGCAGGGAGTGGTGATATTGGGTCTAGTCGGATAGCTATCGACCGGCTTTATTTGCCATGCCACTCAATACGTCAATATAGGCGGAGGGTGTGTGTTGATGAAACGGGAACTTTCGCCTAGGCATGTTTCGAAGTTATAAAGCGCCGAAACTTGCAAAGTTTTTCAACCGAGGTTGACTTGTCCCTAACATGTCTCTGACGAAGAGGCTAAAGATGATGATACACTCAAAAGCTGGCTCAAAAGTTTGCTGTGGATGGCACATCATCCATCACGGTGCTTTACAAACTTCCGATGACGTTTAACTTTGAAAGGAATGAACGAGTGAAAAACGAACATGCGCGGTGATGGGGGATTGGGAAGCCGGATAGCTTGTTGTATTTGTCATGTTATTTGGGTCCAAAACGACAGGTTTTGCATCTTGGCTGAAAGGGGACCTGTCGTCTTACATTAATGTATGGGATCCGGAGAATGTGAAGAGACTGGTATTGATTCGAAGAAACGGGAGATAAAAATGCTGAGGGGAGAGAGAGAGAGAGAAGAAATGTGAGCTCAAAAACGTGGCTTGGCTTGCCAAGGAACCCCGCAAATATTGACCCGAGTTACCTTTCTAGCAATTCCTAGTTTCTGCCGGTAGGAAACGGCAGCTGCGTGATTAAACAATAAGGATGCAACTTTTTTTGGGGGGGGGTGGGGGGGGTGGATGGGCTTTCTTCCAAGCACTCGAATCGAGCTAACCGTGAAACTTTTTATTTATGTATTTATTTTTGCGCAAATAAAGAAAGACGAGAAAGGTACTATAGGCATACTTTAGAGCCGCCTATAAAAGGAGTATTGCTTTCGCAGGAGTATTTCTTTGAAAATTTAATTTTTGGCATTTCGTATTGAGGCTAAAAAAATGGAGAACGAATTTCGTTGTTTTTTTGGGAGGAAGAAAGTAAAAAACAAATTGTTTTGTAGGAATGTTTTTATTGAGAGTAAAAAAAATGGAGACAGTCAGTTTCGTTGTTGAACTTCTCTAATGGGCCTGAAAAGTAATAAAAAAGCTTAGCAGTTGGAATTTTTTGTCTTGAGCCTAAAACTAGATGTGAACGAATTTCACTGTTGGAATGGTATAGGTGTTTCAATTTACACTGTTAAAGACAAAGCCGTGGAGAAGTTATCTTTATTAGTTGTAATGTTTCTTGGAAGTAGAATAGCGAGTTTCATTGTTGGATTTTTTTTAAAGGGTATTTTCATTTTCGGAGGGTTTTTTGGCTTAAAATACAGTAGATCCCGCTTATTCTGATCATGTTTCATCGACATTTTATATAACCACACGTCTAAAACACAACTAACATTGCGCCTTTGAAGACTACTCCTACGCTTTTGAAGGGGCAGTCAGGTGCAAATATTTTTTTATAAAGGAGACCAAATGAAGTGATCTGGCTGAATAACCCCTTTGTCAATTATGCATATTAACCGAGTAATTAATTATTTAGCGGTTTAATCTCCGCCTCTTTACTACAAAATTCAAATTTTATTATGCTTATAACATTGGGGGACAGTTGGCCGGAGGCCTAGCGCCTTTACCAATGGACGCATCGAAAATCGATTTCTGATCTCCTAGGGTCGGTACCATGACCTTTCTTTTGAAGGCTCTAACAAGTCTGTAGGTGCTTTGATTAATTTACACGCTCAATCACAAAAAATGACTTTTTTTCGCGCCGTGACTTGCGGGCCCCGCTGAACGCCATGTAGGAAGCGTTACCCGCATAGTGGGAACCGCTGCGTTCGGTCCCATTGCCAGGGGATGGGCTCTCGACTGCAAAGCTGACCCGAAACTTGCCCAAAAGCTCTCTGGCGCGGGTCTCGGCCCGGCAGGACGGCGATCGCGCGATGGCGCGAAGAAATCGTCGTTTTTTGTGATTGATTGTTTTGAAATTGATTCTAATATCAGAAAGTGTGATTCTAATAACCGATTAAAATACTATTAATTTTATCATTTTGTATCGGTACTTTAAAATTTGATTTCGTAAAGCGGCTGATTCTAATTACCAGTGATCACCGTAAGCGGCATTTACTGTAGTAATGGAGTTAAACTTTTGGATTTTCTACCGAGCCAAAAGAAAGACAGAGTGGTATTTCATAGTTCAATAAAAGGTGTCGAGAGTCTCATTGTTGATTACAAGGAAACTTCAACTTCTAAACTCACAAATTCTAATTTCTTACGCATAAACGTAAATTTAAGTAGTTTTGTTCATGCCAATAAAGAAAGAACTGAAATATTTAAACGAATAAAACAACCTAGGCAATGAAACGAGATGAGTGGAGCAGCAATTTTCAAGACCAACAAATTCAATCAAGATCAACAAATTGATTCAAGCAAATGAAACTAAAATTGTAAAAATTTAAGCAACGGGAAATGCATGATAGTATGATTATTGAAGCAAACGGGAGCAGTTAGAATATTTAAGCTCGTAGCAAGGCCTGTAGTATTTTTTTAATATGTATGTAAAACCGTTAGTAACCGTAAAACCTCCATATTTTTACCCAATAACATTTGTTTTGCCTGCAATTAACTTACATAATTCGTATGTTTCCTGGGGCACGGTTTCCCCCTAGGCTAATTTCAAGGAAATTACGTGACATTTTGAAGTCTAGACCTGCCCCCCCAGGTATAGTCTTTTTTTTAGTTTTTGATGTAATTTACTCTTAATTTGTCAATTTATATTTTACGTTTTCATCGACACACTGTGTTCTTTCTCAACAAAAAATGTTCGAGGGGAAGGCCAAATTGGAAATAGGGGGCTTACATGTTATATAAAGATATAGTGCAGGGAGCTTTAATTAAGTTGGTGTACTTTTATTTGTATTCTATTTTATTTTCCTGGTAAGGAAGTATACGGAAAAGGTGTTACCATACACGCCCCAATCTTTCCTAGGCCTGTGAGTAAGCATTTAATTTTCCTTTTCTCGTGGGGTAAACATGTGTGGGAACGCGGTGGACCTTATTAGGGTGTCATGCGTTAGCGGTAGAGTGCATATACCAAACGAGTTTCTTATAATATATATGGCACACAAACACACAATTATGAAGCTGGAGCAAACTTTGGGCGTCGACGTTTAAACATAAACGACTGTACTGTATATACCGTTGTAGGTTTGGAGGAAATACTTTTTTCGGCTTTGGAGGTCTCTAATACGATTGCAGGCGACATGTGGGTGTTATTGTCTGTCGCCGTGTGTGTGTGCATAACGGAGAACATATTCCCGTGTTTTTTTATGTTTTTTTATTCGTGATTCTTGGCATCATACGACGCACGCTGGGCTATTTTTAGACTGCATGCGAGACGACAGGGACGCGCTTTTATTATATTTCTCGCGGATCAACGAAAGAGGAAGCCACGGATGTCTTGGATATCCTGGGCTTTATAGATCCTATATATCCTATTTTTTTTTATAGAACCGTAGTCACGGAATAGTATATATTATAGGCCAATATTTTCATTTCAACTTCCCAGTCCCTTATACATCTATATAAACAGCTGTAGACATATCCATAAACTTAACCTTAACATGCATCATAAATATCCACTTGTCAAGCAAATGAACTCAACGAGCCACGAGGCCTATCCATCAGTCGCGTTTCTGTTGGTCTAAGCAGGTCAAGGGAGTCTAGACCCGGACCATCTATAAGCTGCCCACTTCGTTTTCTGATTTTTTTCGCGGAAACAAATTTTCTTTAAATATAGTTTGATAGAAGCCAAGTTTAGACGTATATTAAGAAAAGGAGGAGGAGTTATAGGCAATCGTGTACCTGCAAAGGGATATGGCAATACCCATAAAGAGACCAAAAGGTTCTATTTAGCATATGGGAAGAATAGCTCCTCACACCTTACAGGTTTCCCACCTGGAAGCATGTGTTCCAGGCCAGTTCGCCAAACAATAGCTCCGGGTTGTATCGTGTGATCGCCTAGAACGCCAACGCATAATCAGGTAGAGCAACATTTTAGAACTGGGGCACCCCTGTCGTTAAAGTCGCCCGTCCTTTCTCAATTTAAAATATAATTGCCCGTATTTGCTTCTGTTTGATAATTTTCGTTTCTTGATTTCCGTGCTAGTTGTCTTTAGCTTTATTGTTGTTTAACGGTGTTAAAATAAATAGGAGGGAAGTCTTTCATTCCTGTTTAGTAGGTACTACCTTACTATATTGCTAGTCAGAAAGTTCCATCCGAATTGAGTAAATGGTAGTCGAGATTAATCCAATACAATTTCATGCGCGGGAACGATGCGCTTTCGTATACTTCCGTAAAAGACGTCCCGCCCTCTAGAGGTAGTTTGAAGAAGGAGCTATATAAGTTACACGCACGCTTTTAACAATTGAGTACACTCCTCAATACAACGGTATATAGTTCTATGAAAGGATTATTGTTGTTTTTACGATATTTTTTCATTTATCTGAGGTATAAAGCCGGTTAGGTTTATACAGTAGTATGATGGAAGAGAAAAGCGTTGAGGGTTGGTTAATGGTCCATGAAACCGAAATGGGTAATGTTATTCGCGTTTGCGTAAGGTTTGAGGGGTGTAGATCAGATAGTGGGGGGAAAGCGCTTTTATCCGTACGAAACCTTCATATGAATAACCCTTGACAGCACCACAGGTTCACGTGCGATGAGGATTTTGCGTTGAGTCGTTAACCTTGGGTCCCTTTCGGGGGTGCCAACGGTTATGTCTCCCTTTTGCACCCTGCCGGAGATAAAGCGATTGCACCCGGTGGAATCTTTCCCTGTCAAGAGCAAAGAGGGCCCCTGGCTGTGTTTACAGATGCAGAGCGAGTTGTGATATGCTGCGCTTTCGCCAGCGCGATGGGCTATGCATGGTTATTAAGTCTCTACTAAACCCTTTTGCTTGTGAAAATGAACATTCTAAAGGACCTCTTCGGGAAGTATGTAAATATAGGGCACGCTCTGCCGTTTTTTATCTTACAAAAAACTCAAGTGCCACTAGCAGTAGGCTACCCAAGTCCAACAGGAGGCTAGAAAGTGGGCGTTGCCAAGTGCTAACGGTAGTCTTGTGTGTCTATTCACGCCGTAGGTCTTGACCATCGCAGTGTTAACCATAGAAGAGACCAGCGAACACGAACTATGCTGTTTTTAAACCAAAACTTGGGCATTTTACGTCAGTCAAATTCAAAATTGATCTAAATCATAGTTGTTTTTGTATTTATTGCCATACTTTGATTCCCCAGTGCAAAAATCGGTGATTCTACCTCTACCACCCAGTGAATTCAGCCAAAGGGATTACTTAAACGACAACAAAGTTTTAAAAATGACATTGAATTCAGATTCACGATCTTAGAACACTGACACGAATTTCGATTGGAAGTGGAATCAAAGACGTGTAAAAAGGCAAAATGGCCATGATTGACGACGCTCAGATACGAGAGACCGTCGAGTCCTTGTTGGGCAAAGACATTCGAGTGTTGGACATTGAGAAAAACACGTCGGTGAAGGAGGAGGAAGTGCTGCTCATTAATGGCACTCCGGTGGCGTTGGTGGGCGAGGAAGGGGACATCATTCGGCAGGCCATGTTGAGCGGCACTGTGCCGCCTTGTGACGTCCTGAACCGCTTGCTCATCAGTGCAGGGATCTTGAAGGCCCCCGTACGCGTGGAGACGTCGTTAACCGTGAAACAAACAACCGTGAACAAAGACACGGTAGTGGTGACGAAAAATGGGCACGTGGTGGACGAGCGCGTGCGGGAAGTCAGGGAAGAGGATGTGTTCAGCAGCTCCACTTCGGAAGTCTGGAAAGCCAGGGAATCTCCTTCGACAGCTCAGCCGGCGACCCTGTCACCGTGCAAAAACACTCCCGCGAACCTGACGCCATCTACCGACACCTCGGCCAGCTTCCCGCCGTTCAAACTACCGGGGAGTCTAACGCTCGATTCACTTAGCACACCGTCTTCTTCCATCCTCAGCGACTTTGATAGTATGCAAATGGATGAAAAGAGAGAGAGCCATGTAAGAATTATTTTTGAAGGCAATTCTTAATTTTTCAATACTTAAAAAAAGGATTATTGGGAATTTCGTGAGAGAAAAGAAGGCGATAAGGAAAATCCTGCTGGTTCGTATTTACCACGTGCCATTTGACGAATGTGAGCTTTACATGAGTCTGAGTTCCTGTTCGTGATGATTTCCTCATTAGAGCATAACATCCGGCACTGAAAACGAGGGAGGAAACGCAATGAATGTAATTGTACTCGTCAAAATGAGTAGTGTAACATAACTGAGTCGTGTGACCGAGTACACACAAGGGGGTTACGAGGAAGTGGTGGAGAACGTGCTGTCCAGCAGTGCTCTGGATCTTTTAAAAAAGATTAGATCAGATCAGATCAATCGGCCATTTTTAATCTGATCAATTTTTCCGGGAAATTTACTAATCCCGACCGATTCAAAATCAGGCCGTCTAGTGGCCATCGTTCGAACTTTTTTTATTCTGTTTGCATAAAATGATCTGATCTTTAACCTGATTTGACCGATTTGGATATTTTTTGATCGGATCTAAATTTTCTGAAGTTTTGCAACTTTTGATCTGATCGGGTTGACAGAAGTTCACGACGATCGGAAATGATCTAAGATCACACAAAAAGCATCGATCCAGAACACTGCTGTCCAGGGTGTAAAGGGACACGCGGTTTTAGGAAAATCGTTATACTTGCTTGTAAAGGAGTCTTAATTCTATATTATGCAAAGTTAGAACCAGGACTAGAGAAGGACTAACGGTGACAGTTTAACTTTCCCATAAAGCGTACATCGCGTTGAGAAATTGAGTGTCGCTACTTTTGCGAAAATATTTTTGGACATTTAGAAGAAGCTGGCTCGCAGTAATGTAGCAAATCCCACTATCTAAGTCAGGACAGTCTAATTTTGAACATGTTTATCTGAAATTAATTTGTAATATTTTGGGTAAAGAGAAAATATGGCAGATTGCGAATTTGCTCAAAGTTTCAGCTAAACTTGGAAACCCCTATCGAGTTACCGGCAATACAGTTTTCTGCGCAGTAACCGTGCCATAGAGTAGGTCCTATAGGTCCTACTCTATGAACCGTGCGCGTTACATTTACAATACGTAGCACTTCCAAACAAAGGACGCGCGCCATCTTGTGACAGACGTTTCGGTTAGTGTTTTAAAAGGTATTTCAGTCTTACCGTTACTGTGGTACTGCTTAGCGTATGACTCCGATCTTCTTTATCTGGTAGGACTTTAAATCCTACCAGAGCCTGTTTTCGAAGATGGTGGGGTATAATGTGTTTCTGGACTTCATATGATATGAGCAAGTTTTATATATCTTTTCTCTTTGTCGTCAAGCCTTTTGGTGGCTTATGATGATTCACTTGAAACACTTTTTTAAATTACGTTTTTAAACGTAAAGGAAGTAAAGGTACCGTAAAGGATTTTGTTAAAATTGACAGACTTTGAAAAAAGCGAAAGTTAGAATTTGTCAGTTAAAAATTTAAACTTATCAAATTTTATCAATTATTTTTGTTCATAATACTTTAAATAATAAGTAGTAAAAGAAAATTAATTTTAAAGTAATAATGAAAATTAAAAGGAAGACCAAAACTGCTGTAAATTCTATAATTACTCGTTTATCATTCACTGCTTTATTTAAGACGACATTTGTTAATTTTTTAGATTCTCCGTCTTGATTGTCGAAGTCTTGATTAATTCGTATTTAAACGCATTCTCTAGTAATTTTATGAAAGTTGCGCATGAGCAAGAAGATAGTATTTGTTGTCGCGTAGAAAATGTTCGGAATAGTTCGCACGTGGACTACCAGCATACTATATTTACTTGTTATGTCACTAGATGGCGTAAGCTATCTGGACGCAAGAATATTTCGTTTTTTCCGTTTTGCAAAGGACACGCTTAGCATGCATGGTAAGATACAGCGTTGTTTTCCTATTCTTGCAGTAAAGCTAGATTTCATTTGACAAAACTAGGTTTAAAATGTATGGAACAGTGAAATAAAAGTTTGTTATTTGTGGTTGTATTTATTTTGTGTATTTATGCTGATGTATTTTAGTTATTTGGCCCCACCAAACACTTATAAAAATCACATTTCTTTGTTTCGTGAATTTAAATTATTTTAAAGAGTTAGTTAAAGAGTTATTTATCCATGTTGACCGACTTAGTAAAACTAAATATAAAATAATAAGTAAAGCTAGAGCGTAAACGTTTGATCTAATTAGCATTTCAAAAGCAAAGTTGCTGAAAATGACTAATTTGAATTAGTCTGGTTAAATTAATTTCCACCAATTGTTATATTAAAAATAAGTCAATTCAGTAAGACAATTATACCGTTAACTAAACCCAAGACCCGTAAACCAGGTTCACTCAACATGCTTCCCACACCGAGCTACCTTTGTCGGTTCAAGAAAGCGACTTCCAAACTTTGCTCTTGCCGCGAGAGCCCCATCCAACACCTCCACCCTGTCCTGTTCAACTGCCGCCTACTAAACAGCCACAGAGCTAACCTAATCAGGCAACATAGTCTACAGCACATACATTTTGACAGTAATAATTTTCTGACATTTCCACCCCTATCCTCAGCAGTCACTGAGCCCAGAACGGCATTCAAACACTCCACACCAGGGATGCTAAAATACCAAACACTGCTCTAAAACCTAGCCGTAATATGACCACCTCAGCTTCTCTTGCTTCCACCCAAACCGTTCTCTTCTTCCCCCTACCTAGCCTGTAAATAGTTCAAGAATACGACATATTTGTAAGAGACCATGGGTAATAAAAAAGGACCAGCCTTCGCTAATTATTTGTTAAGAAAAAAATAATTTACAATTGTTAATTCACGCATGCAATTTAAGTGTTTTATTTGGTCTTGAATTTTGAATCCTAAGTCTATGGTAAATTAATATTTGACTGTTTGATATTCGAAAAGCGTTTCCTGTTCTGCGTTTAGCTTTGGTCGTAGGTGGTCTTTCCAAATTGAGCAAATTTTAAAAAAATATAAGGGGAAAAGTATAGACAAACATGGGATGCAATTTGAGACAAAATGTTCTGGTGTCATGGTCTGCTGCGGTGCAACTCAAGGGTGAAACTGGAAGTAAAACACACGCTTCAAAGCGGATCAGATTTCGGTTTGCTTAACAGTCTTTTACTTTCGTGGTCTCCCTTACCCTAAACCCTTGAGACCTTGAACCATTGAACCCAATACGCCAGGCCTAACCATTTGCTAAAGAGTTTACGGTATGGGTTACCCACGAAATTTTAAAACCTTATTTTCTTGCGCTTTCGTCTCTCTTAATGTTTGATTTCTTTCTTTTGGTTTGGAGAATTTTTGGAGAATCCTAGCGTGCCAGAATTCCGCTGAATTGTAGAAAATTGGTACAGTTTAGAATAATTATATTAGAATAAAAAGACAACTTTCTTTGAAAACTTTTTGGAGAACTCCTGTGATTCACTAGAAGTGTAACAGAATTCGGATAAATTATAGAAGATTGACACAGTTTAGAACAATTGTATCAGAATCAAGACAGCTAAGATTAAATTATATCGGAATTTAAGATTCATAAAAGAAATAGCAAATAAATTTTGCAAATGCATTTGAAAAGAACTTAAAAAGAATTGCATCGATGTTTTCGAAATTGGATGCTGGATTTTGGAATGTTTAATTAATTGTTTTGTTTCATTTTTTGTCTTGCAGCCCTCTATTTTTGGGACAGTAGCTTCGGAGCAGATTCCAAAGGACTCCAATCGAAGGGTAAGTGCAATTTCCCTCACTCGAAAGCGACCAAATTAGGTTGTGCATTGTGAACATATGCCACTCTACCACGGCCAAACAAAACGGTCCATAATCATTCCTATTTAGCTTGGAGGGTGAGAAAGGGTCCAAAGGGTGTACAAGTATTCGCCCCTTAGCTATAAATTATGACCCAAGTTATGAGCAGACGCTGGATCATTCGGGCTCTTTTTGACCAAAATATAGGGTTCTTTAGCGTTAACGGGATATCAAATTACAATGCGACGCTCGTAACACTAGCGTTCATATTAATGCCCTCACGATGGCAGTGCGTCTGCATTCATCTTGCTAAATAGATTACAACACTCGTGTGTTTTTCCTAAAGAGCATTCTCAGTCTTTCGAAGCTTGCTCTAATCCCACCGGGTAAGTTTCTGTTTTGCACCACGGTTTCCTGCCTAAATTCCTAAATTGCCAGAAGTTGAGAAGGCAGGGCTGTTTTTGTACCAATTAGGAAGTGTCTGGTCCCTTGGCAGCTTGGAGACACTTGCTTTTTGTTTTTGTAAACTTTTCCCCCAAATTGGTATGCCCGCCCAGAATCGCTTACTCGTATTTGTCCTCATAGTTTCAGGAATGGCTGAAGTAGGTAAGATTGGACTTTCCCCAGCTTCGAAGTCACAAAAAAAGCTTTCCCACGTGAGAATATGAAGACGAGTTACAATGACATTCGATTCAAAAGAACTACTATAAGTTGTTGTTGCTCGTTGTAAGTTGTTGCTCTGTTATCAAGTTGCAGTAACTTTGCGTTACGTTACTTTATTACGCTTTTGTTTTTTTGTTTCAGAGATCAAGTCGTGCTTACTATGAAAGATAAGTTAGCCCTTTCCATTAAAGGTAAACGTTACATTGAACCTGAATTGTCAAACAGTAGAGTAGATGCCGCTTATTGGGATCACGTTTGCCAAGTGAATATGGATTCTATTAAGCGGAGATTTTAATCACTGTAAATTTTACTTTAAATGTGCAATAGAATGATATACGATTAATCGGCGCGTGAAACAAACTGGCTTGTTTAAACCAAAGAAACAAAGCATCGTCTACTTTTTGACACTTTCCAACGCCTTTCCCTTTTCTAGATTCAGTACACCCACTATTGTTTATTTCGTAACGATTTTTCAAAACTTTGGATAGAGATGATTGAGGAATTCCTAACTTAACGGCCGCTTCCCGTCGTGGCAAATCTTCTAAATTTAACTTGTCATAAGTTTCAATGAGCCGCAACTTCTCTTTTACATTTAAATCAATTCTTTTCCTGTTCGTCGCCATTTTTGTATAACCACACGTCTAAAACACAACTAACACAGCGCCTTTGAAGCCTACTCCTACGCTTAGGTAGGGTCTGAGCACGGCATCCCCCCTAATTTGTCCAGTGAATTAAAGGGACTGGTCATTCAATTGAATAACCTGCTTATTTAAATGACTGGGGAGTTTATAAGGAATTTACCCCCTAAGCATATAGTTAGCAGGCTCGAAATGACAGAAACGACGTAAAAGCAATGTTATTGGTCAATATGCAAAGTCCATGTAGCAATCACTAGTGCAGTTTCGTTACTGTACACGTGAAGATTCGTTTCAAATTGATTCTAATATCCGAAAGTGTGATTATAATCACCGTTTAAAATGCTATGAAAGGTATCATTTTGAATCGGCCCTTTAAAATTTGACTCCATAAAGCGTCTGATTCTAGTAACCAGTGCTCACAATAAGCGGCCCTACTGTAATTGCGATTTTGAACTGAATCAATCGAATGTTAGGTTACTTGATAATTTAATTGAATTTATATTAAATGAGTTATAAAATTAATTTGATTCCATGAAGCGGTTGTTCCTAATAACCAGTAAGCACAATAAGCGACGTTTACTGCAATTCTAAACTAAACACATTAAGTTAGTTTTTGTTAAGTTTGACAGTAGTTAGGAAGTCTTTTTAGGGAGTTGTGGTTAGAAAGTCTTCCAAATTGGGGAAAAAAAGAAAACACATTTAAAGGCACATTTCGATTCGGGGCACGCTAATAAGGCTTAGGCTTAAACGAGTCATGGTGACGTCACGGTTGTTTACGCCGGGCTGATAAGGATGTTGACGTACGTTTAAAAATAAGAGAGCGCTAAGGTAGGCCTGTCACGCGTTTAATTGTTTTAGTCTTGAGGTAAAAGCTACATGCGTGTCGCTTCCAAACGTTTGAGTTGTGGTACGTTTGGCACTGTTGGACATCCAGGACGCCGGGACACAACGGCGCCACACATACACCCACAACATTGAGTTGAAGTGGCGTCTTTTGACGAGTTTCCCTCGGGTTCGGAACCGAGTTAACCCAGAAAAACTTGGCTCAGTCAGTAATGCAGCGGCTGAAACTTGCATGGATGAGACTATGGGTAATGTTAGCTCGCTTCGTGGGCTTTTCCGCTTTCTACTTTTGTCTGTTTCTTGGCACCGAGTTAACTGTACGAGGAAACCTGGGGCTGGCTAAAGGGAACTCGGAGGCGCGTTCCCAAGCTATTCAAACCTGTTCGTATGTGGAGATCGATGGGCATACGTGAGTGCCTCTTCCTCTGAGGTTTACGTCTTTTTGTTAGCGCTAGTGTCCTGTGGTACCTTGTACGGAGGCGAATATAAGCGACAATCCGACTCGACTCTGAAAACTTTGAGTGGAAAGCAGAAATCAGAAATGCTTCGGACTCGGCTTCGAGTGGCGTCGTTTAGTTTTCGTGAATCAGTATTTTCAAAGTGTCTAATTGGGTAGTGTTTACTTTCCCGAAAAATTTTGGAAGCATTCCATTAGAACCTGGCGTACGTGGGCAAAAGGCCACCCCCCCCCAAAAAAAAAAATAAAAATAAAAAAGGAACGAAAATCGATAAATCTGCTGACGGGTGATTAACGACGTTTCGTTTTCGGTGACAGAAATTGGGTGTTTTTATATTTTTTAAGCAAAAATGCTGCTGCATTCTGATCCAAGATGCGTCATTTGTCATCGTTTCAGTCGCGTGGCCCTTGCAATCAACCATCGGGTGAGTTACGGGATCAGACTTTTTTCTCTTGTTGTTATTTTTTCTCCGATCTGATCAAGCCAAACGGAAGATCGCCCTTTCTGAATGGCAAGCAAAACAAGGTTCAAGGGTATGACGTCATAAGTGTATCGTAGTCTAGTTTAACTCCTGACTACCCAAATGATGGTGTAGTCGGTATAAAATGAAGTAGAGGGAGAAAACAATGAAAAGGAGATGAAGACTTGATTCTAAGTGCGTTGAGCGTTAAATCACGCAAGAAAGAGAAGATTCTTACATGTTTTTTTTTTTCGGAAAATTAGGGGAATTTAATGAGAGAAAGCTTTTTGGGGCGTACAGATCGCCTTTTAAGCTGTCTGGAAGCCTGTGGGCGACGAAATAGGAATGTTCTTTGCAGACTGGGGAGAATATAGTTCCTGCTGGTCGCAGCTATCAGGGATTCTTTGCGCTGAGCTCTCAAGTTCTTACGCCAGTCGTTAACTAGGAGGCACACTAAAAGAAACAAAAAAGAGTACGAGCAGAACAAGCCGAAAAAAAAGGCCGACTGTGGCCTCTTTCTGCAGATCTGATAAACAAAAGAAGGCTTAACAAAATAAAATGAAATGGAAATATCTGCCTGAATTTCGACCGCATCCTCAGCTGGAAGTATTCGTAGAAACCCAAGTGTATCTTTCGTGCAATATTTATTTTAAGTAGAGTGTAGAGTTATAGACGTTCGTTGGTCGCTATAGCAACTCACCAATAGCATTGACAGTCTTGAAGTTACGGGAAAGTAACTATGGACTTTATTTTGTTTTTTAGTTTCTTGCTCGTCGATGGTCCTTACTCCCACCCTTCTCACTCTGTGCCCCTGTCATTAACGGGGAACGTAAATAATAGGGCAGAGACCTTGTATTATAGACGTCGGGGGAGGCCAAAAGGCATGGGAATGCCATCAAAGGGCGATACATACAAGAAAGACCTTCACATCTATTGTAGTAGTTGCAACACCCACAACCGTAAGGTGTGAAAATTCCAGAGAATTCGACCCTCGTCTTTTCAATTACATGGTATAGATTACCTTTTGTACTATCATTTCCGGGATCGTGTGATTCAGATGGAGTGCCAATAAGTTGTGTTTGAGGTCGGATTTTCTTATGGAATCGGATCAGCGCATTCCTTTCTTACCCTGACAGACGTTAGGATGGTTAGGGCCACATCTATGTAACGTCTGGCGGTTCAAGTACGCACAGTCGGGTCGACCTTTAAGTGCTCGCGTTGAGGAATGCTGGGCAGCTGGAAGAAAGGCAAACAACCGTAAAATCTGTAAGCTGTTTCGATCGAGTCCAAATCCTATCTACTTAATCTGGAGACCGTTAAGACCAAGACCTCCAAGTTCACGAGCCACCGCCCAAATCCATCAAGGTACTGTTAGCATCTTGAAGTTCTTCCGGAAAAATTTCATCACTAATGACACGGCAAGTCAATAACTGTGCCCAAGGCTCAGCATGGTGCTTATTTTAGGGAGAAAAAGGATGAAAGTGCCCAAGAAGGGATCAAGACGAAGAGAGAAATATAAATATAATGAGACCAAAGAGGAGGAAGAAAAAAAAAATTGGGTAAACATAGGATGTGTTTTAAAATGCTATGACCATGACGGGGGAAAAGACTGTGTAGATGAGACTGTCCCACGCAAAGGTTTGATTTTGAAATCTGGTATTAAGGAACATTCGTGCTTCCATACGGAGAGAGTTTAGAGCCATAGAGGAACCATGATTTCCCTTGACGGTTCCCTACGGTAAATCGTCCGACGCGTCGTTCACGTTCGACGTCGTCATCCCGTCCATACCTTTGGAATTACTGCAGTGCAATAAAACTGCCTTTGTGGTGATAACACACGGACTGTGAGGGTTTTGCGCAGCGTTGGAAGCATATAGCTGCTTGTCCTGGGGATTCGTCGTTTTAGATATATGTTGGGCTTCTCCACGTTGCTATAGCGACGACAATCAACGTAGTCACTTACTTTTGGACTTGACTTTTTGTCTTTTCATCCTTGTTACTGCACTTTCGTTGTACGTTTTCGTGCTAGGAAAACTTTTTTTCTTTAGAATTTAACAGCAATTTTTTCAGCTACAAGTTTACGATTCCCGGAAACTGAAGCCGAAGTTACCTAAGATCTCCAATAGGTGCCAAAAGGGGGAACATTCCGTGCATGGAACAGCCGTAAATTGAGCCCTGGGTTGAAGAGAAAAAATTGAAAAAAATATAGGATCTCCTTGGAAAGCAGAACCAATGGTATCCGCTGTAAATCTTTCTTATTTTGCTTCTCGGAAAATAAACAATGTCCCATGATAGGAAGTCACGTGTTATCTTCCTCCATTATTACTTTATTTTTTTCCACAAGGGTTTGAATCCCAAGTCGTGGACAATTTGTCACATCTGTTTTACGAGTTTAAAGTAGCAATACAGACCTGGTTAGCGCTCGCTAGGGACCGGGCGGACTGCAAAGGCAGAGACTCGGTTTGATTTATATTGCCCGTTGCTATTTACAGATGTGCAGCGTTTCATCTCGACGTAAAAAAAGCCGTAAATAGCTCGAAAGAGATGAGAAACAATAAGATTACAGATTTAGTTAAAAGATGCAAAGCAAAAAATATAGAATTAAGTACAGTACAACATTACTGAATTGTAAATAAAATTACCGAATTTAAAACAACATTAAGGAAATGAATGCAAGGTTAAGGAATAGCAGAGAAAAAAAAATTAAGGAATCACAAATAAAATAAGACAAAGATGTACGAGAAAATTCACAAATAATTAGTTTTCGGTTATTACTGCAGATGTTTGTGGTGAAGAACAGACTTAAATGGAGTAGTATAAATTAGTTGGGATCCAATATCACGATGTGAGTTAGGTAGTGGAAGCGTCCACATATCGTGATAATTTTGGACAATTAGTGACTTTTTTAACCTGGGTAATGGGACTTGATATACATCTACTTCATGTACAACACGGAACAACGTTGGTTTGCATGAAGTTCCAAACTTGTGAATTTGGAGCCATTCTGGGACAAAGTACTGTATATGTCAGGCAACTTTTTTTTTAATGATGTAAAGGAACTGACGCATAATTGAGACCGTTGCCGCAAGTTGGGAAGCTTCCATTGTAACGCGTACGTACTCGCACATGGACAGATGCAGTAAAAGTGCTGTTAATTATGGAAGGGTATTCTGCTCTAACTCTTAGGAAGGGCTATATTGGCTCTTTGCCAAATTGAGTCAGGCTATGCGGCGTAGTGACCAAGATCATTAGCATAATCTTGCTTTCTCATTTGCATGTTATGATTATGCTCGGACAGAGGCCAAAAGCGCTTTCCACGCTTTCTATTTCCTAACGAAACGATTTTACACTCAAGTCGACGCTGGCGTACACAAAGGAAAAAGAAAGGACGTTCGGGTCATTATAACAGAGCGCTGCTTCGTATCGCCATGCTGCAGAAACAATGAAGACAGCTAGGAAAGAAATAGGAAAGAAAAGATTTTTCTATATTTTTTTTTCTTCTCAAACGCCTCCCACCCCCCAAAAAAAGAATATAAAATAAACAAAATGTAAAGAAACGAAATTTGTTTCCCAAATCAAGTGTGGGTAACTGTAGGACTCACGGAGTGAAGTTACAAAAAACGATTATAGGCTATTGATCCTAACTTTTCGGCGGGAAGCCGTTGGCATGATTGCTTCTTTCTATAGAATGATTTTTTTTAGTAATTGTGGTAATTGAGGTTCTTTGACGGATCCGGTGAGTTTTTGCTGTTTAGTGGCGGGAAAAAACAGACTGAGAAACTCTTAAAGTTGACCTAAAGGTGTTCTATTGTTGTGGTCAGACATGTGGGAAGGTTTAAGATCGCGCCTCTGTCTCGTATTGTACCAGCAAATCTCGTAGCTCGTATTCGTAAAGGGACAGTTACCCCCTCTGGTGGTGAGCCAAATCAAATTACTGCGCTAGTATATAGCCCCCTTTTTTCCTTGTATTTCCACGTTGCGCTTCCGCGGATGCATTTGGGGTGTGCTTTGCCATGGGCAACACTTATTAGACACGGCTTTCAGTACTAGAAAAAGCGTTTAAAGATATTGAAGATGCACAGTTTTTTCCCCGGGGGGGAGGAGTTTTTCTTTTCCTGTATTGACAGACTGTGAACGAAATCTGGCGCTGCAAGATTATAACTCCCCAGGGGAGCAAGACAGACGCACTAGGGATTTAGTCTTTTTCGTTCACATATTTCCTTTTATTAAGGTCTGGTTTAGGATCTGTTTCGGAATTAATAGACTTGTAAATAGAAAATCATATGGTAATGAAAATTGGTTTAATTGCAACGTTTTTTTCTATAGTACAAACCTAATTACGTTATAGAACTTGACTTTAATAAATACGAAAATCCAAATAACAAAGTAGAAATTGTAACAATGTTAATACAATTCAGTCATTTTGTCAATTTAATCTGAATTTTATTTTATCTACTTAGTGAAGCTTTTCAATTTAAATTTGTTGATCTGTTAAGCTCGAGTTAAACGTTAACCTAATTAACGGATAGTGCAACATTTTTAAGCTCTACCTACTAATTGTTAATTAAAACTATTGTAACAACTTTGAGTGAACACACAACACAGATTCCGTATTATAAGGAACTCGGACTGAATTCGAATAACGTGAAAGGAAGACTGAAAATAGAGAACCAAACAGAGAGAACTGAAAGGGGTACTATACAAGATGGGATGAGGTATAACGTAAACAACCGAAAAAATCAGCGATATTCTTATTTCCTAACTTTCTTTATACCCAACAAAAACTTTCCTTAGAATTTTTACCAGTAGATGCCGCTTATTGTGATCACGTACATAGCAAAATGCTATGTATTTTATCATTTTGAAACGGTCCCTTAAAATATGATCCATGAAGCGGCTGATTCTAATAATCGGTGATCACAATAAGCAGCATCGATACTATATATCATGTCGTTGTAGTGTCTTCGTTTTTTCAACAGGTTGCTACTAAACTTAATCTTACTATTGAGTCTGAAATGTTACTTACTAGACTAAATCTGGAATGATTATGGTAGTACACAACTTAGCATTCCAGACTCAAGTGACTTAGTTCAATAGCTGTGTTGAAAGCAATAGGTTGCCTTTTAACTCTCGTCATTTGCGTGAAAATCAAGTCAGACGTGATTTCAAAGATAGGTCTATTGTTGGTGTAACTTTGCCTTGTCGATAATTAGGCAACTTGAATAGTGGTTTTTGGTACTGGTTGAAAGGCGACACGAGTTTCAATGCTCTAGAAGGGAGCTTATTTCTTCTTCTACTCCTCCCTTGACATTACGAAATTAGGAACTGTAAGCAAGAAAGTACATATACGACTATAGCAACGAAGATGATTGCATTATAGAGTAAAATTGCTAGGAACTGTTGCTCTGCTTAGAAAGAAAAAGAAATACGGGTGGGGGTACAGTAAGGGGGTAAGTCGATGTTGAAACTACAAAGACGTGTTTTTAATTAATCTAAGTAATCTGATCCACGAAGCGAGGCGTGATGAAATTGAGTTTGCTACTCCAACATATGTGTGGAAATGATTTTTTTCTTCTTCTGGGAATTGAAATGAGCGAAGGAAGAGAATCCGTAATGAGAAGCAGGCACTTTCCAGAGTTCCTGTGTTATGGAACAAGAAAGAGGAGCAAAGGCAAATAAAGCGAGCGAGATGTAAGCGAAGAGAAGCGCGAGAGAATGAGCAAGACGATGCCAAGCAAAAGTAGAAATTGTAAGTTGCGTTACAGTTAGCGTTATCTCAAGTTGGCCGTGGTCTCTATACTGGGCGCAAGGGTATAGAGGAGCGAGCCCTGGCTCACTTGCGCTAACTTGCTGGTGCGAATAAAAATGGGTTTCTACTCACTACTCGGAAATGGAAAGACAGCTTTTACGAGCGTTGTAGCAACGAAAACGAAAGCTTCTTTTTCGGCACTTTTTTTCTTTCTTTGCATTGCATTGAACCCCCTCCCGTTGCCGTTTGATATCGATGAAACTCCTTAACCTCCAACCAAAACTTCGGGGGTGATACTCGTAAAAGAAAGGAAAGGTTTCTTTTTATAACGACTGCTCAGATGTTGTGTCTTTCTTATTTTCGGTTTTATTTCGCAGATTACGAGTGTTAGGTTTGTTTTGGCTGCTGCACTTTTTGTTGGGGGAGTGAGGAGGGAGAATTTTTTCTATGGTGTAATATACATTTAACTGGCGAATGCTTTTATTGACCGAAATCTGAAACCTGCAAAGTTGTTTAGATTATATACCCCATGGGAAAGCTAATTTATAGGCAGAACAGAAAAGGTTCCCGAATTTTTCCTCTCTGGGCTCAAATTTTATTAGTTTCGCTAAAAGTATTGCCTGGGTGGTTTGATCTATGGCCTCTATTGCCTCTTACTGAATGTATAGTTTGTCAATGGAAGGTTTTAGGGGCTAAGATTCTTTGAAAAACAAATATTTTTGAAAAAATGAGCTATCTATTCATTGTCACGTTTATATCCCAACCTAAATAGACATTGCTGACGTAGACGTTTTAGCTAAGATTAGGGAAAATTACTGTTTTTTGTTTGTTACGTTTGTTACGTTTACTTTGTTGCATAGGGTACTCGTAGCCTTATTTAGGCCCGCTTGACTGGTGGTACAGTGACGCAACAATGAATACTGAACAGTAAGTCGCCAACGGGATAAGAAGTGCTTAAGCCCTATTACAAAATACGTCACAAGGTTAGGTTTGATTAGGCTAGGTAAGTTTAGGCGTCCTGTCGGGGTCCGGAGTTCTTGTGACGCATTTTTTAATACGGCTTAAGCACTTTTAATCTCGTTGACCCTTAACCAATGAACAGAGACTTTTTAAACTCGGAATTCTGTTGGTCCCTTGAAAGGTCATGGACCTGACGTCCTTCTGTCGGGGCCCGGCGTCCTTGTGTCGGGTACACGGAGTCCTTATGCCTACTTTCCGTACAGGGTACACTTGCTAGCCTGTTCAGGGACCGGATAGAGTAGGCTACTGTTCCGCTCCTAGCTCAACATTCGTAGTTGACTGTTTCTTATTCATTGTTGCGTCGTTGGCGCTATTGACAAGGCAGACCGGGAGTAACGTTACAAATCTCCATAGCGTCGGTGTAGGTTTGATGGTGGAAGCACCTTTGGATAGGTAAACATTAGAGCAACCATAATTAACGAATAGCACTTTGTCTCTTCTTTTTTTTTACCAATGGATCAGGCTGTTAGAACACGGACGAATTAACCATCTTACTGGAACTCGCAGGTTATAGTGCTCTAAAACAGAAATATTGGCGTGGCAAGCGTTTTTAGCACCTGTTAGTGTCACTGTTATTAATTAGCATGTCTTAATATGTTATTTAATTCAGGGCAATTGTATAATAATGTTCCAGATCACCATAGAGTGCCATATTATTTATTCTATGCAATTTTCGTAATCCTCTCGCATACAAGGGCCTTATTTTATTTTTCCTCCGGTACACTTTAGTTGCATTTTGCCCTACCTTTTTCGCCATCGCCTTGGGGGAAGAGCCTTTTAGGCACAAAAAAGTACGACATGTGTGTCACTTTTCTTTTAGAGAGTGTTACTCTACCTTCCACTCAGGGTTGATATACCGCGCTACTCCCTTTACCGCGGTAATTACCGCGGTAAAATACTTTACCGCAGTATTCTATCGCGCTAAT